>JAQFVV010000195.1:812500-817500 GCA_028023455.1 Epiperipatus broadwayi | reverse complement strand
ATAATGTTCTATCTTCGAATGCAGAAGACAGTATAACAATTAATACTGCGTTGTAGGTCACGTGAAGTTTTTTTAAGCATTTTAACCTTGACATTTCCTATTGTTTAACAGACATAATATAAATAAATGGGATTATAAATAAAAAATAATAATTTATAAATATTTTAAATTTCATTTCTACAAATGGTTGCTATGTGTTTAGATTTTAATTCAGTCATTATTTGTTTTTTTTTAAGTTTATGTGTAAGTTTTTTATATAGTTCTCCCCAGTTATTAACATATAATACATTTTATTCCAGTGTTAATATACCTATCTGTTTCTCTTTCCTAGTAATTTAATGGCTTTTATTACTTCTTTTAGAAATAAAAAGATATTTATACACATGTATATGTTGGAAAGAAAAAAAATGTTAATATGACAATTTGCTTGGCAATTTATTGGTTAAGCAAATATGTTATGAGGCTCCAATTGGTAGAGTGTCTTAAATAACTGGATGGTGTATCAGGTTGTATCTCATCACTACAACACCCCTACTCTTACAGGGTTAAAATTCTAACTTATGGAAAGAATTTTATCACTAACATATAAGTACATGTTTATTTAATGCTGGATTGAGTTTGGTTTCAATGAAGGGTTTTAAAAATTTACTCCAAGGTTGCTTAATTTTATTAGCTAGTCTTTCAAAATTACTTTACACTTTCTTTTTATTGTTAAATCATATATCATTTAAAGTGTGATTTGAACTTAGGGTTTTTTCCACCTTATTGATGGTTATGTGGACCAAACAATTAACCAGTAATGTGTCTCTATTTAGATGGCACATAAATATATTTGTTAGCCTTCATCCTGCTCTTTTTTTGAGTCTTACTGGATTTTTTTGAAGGTCTAACTAAATATTAGAGCATCCATTACTCTGTATGGATTGACTCTTCTATCTCGGTTAATGTCAAAATAACCCAATGCTTTTAAAGCATTAACCTGGGTATATCCTCATCAACAAAAAAATATATAAATATAATATCCCTAGTTATACTCATTTTTTTTAAATCACCTAGATATAAATATAGATATTTTCCTTGATATTAATTTTATCTCTTACTATGCTTTAATTATCACTTCTAGTTATTAATTCCAGCTGGGTTGTGCATTCTATAAGGCAACTGTATGTTCACGTGGAGATTCCAAGATATGGTTTTAAGATACGGGCATTATATGTTCCACGTACCTCTCCTCCAATATCAATCCAATATGCATTATGACCAGATTGTTTTACTATTGTAAATGGTCCTTCATATTGATTAAAAAACTTATGGTACATATTATCTTGCGGTTTACTTACATGTGGGGTTTTTATCAAGACTTTGTCCCCTACTTTAAAATTATGATATACCTTTCCTTTTTTATTTTTATTTCTTTGGTCAGCCATTTTCTTGAGCCTTTCATATGCTTGTAATCTTTCCTGTTCCACATTTATTTCTGTGGGATATACTGGTATAGGTATGAGTTGGTACACTCATTGATTGTTTTACATAGGTATACTTTTATTTAAAGAAAAAAAATATTATATTGGGGTCCATTGCATTCTAATGCTACTAAGTTAACTTATACCATATATTTGCTTTTATTAACCATAAATAGTGGTTTAGTGTTAAAAAATTGTAGTTGCATCTATTTATGCTCTAACTGTTTTTTAACATTCCTGAAAACAATTTTATATATTCTTAAAAATAATATTTATATAAAAAGGTATCTAGATTAGCATTAGCTTTCTATATTAAGTTGTTTATTTTTCATAGAGTATATTATCTCAAAATAAGAATTTGTGTTCATAAACTTTTAGGTTGTCCAGTGTACAAGTTCCAAGTTGCAATCTTTGAGGTCCATCCCTTTATTAGTTTTTTAGCACTAACATTTTTATGCCTAATGAATGTAAAAGGACCTTCATATGTATTGCATAGTTTATGAAACTGGCAATTTCTTTGTTTAGTAATTTCTAATGTGGCATTCTCTACCATGTTCCACATGTCTTGCCTATCTGGGTCATCATGTTGATAGTAGAGTGCATTTAAATGCCACAGCAAACATCTAAAATGGTCATATACTTTGTCATTATCAAAATTTCCTAAACTAGTGTGATAATTGTGATAACTTATCATGGTTGCAGTTTTCTGTGCTAACAATATTATATTCTGATAACTGCTATATAGTTCATTTCTATCTTGTCTGGAGAATACTTTAATTTTGTTTTGATGGAAAATATGAGTATGATGGAATGTTTTTAAATATATATCCAATTCATTTTCCATCTCATCTTCTTTCATGTATTTTTCCATACCTTTAAAATATAAGATTGTCTCATTTATTGTGAATTTATTAAGGTAGCTAGCCTTAAGAATTTGAGAGCTTAGTTTTACTTGAGATGTGGCAATATCATCCAACTGTTCTTGTCTCACTTTATAAGATTTATGATCTATCTCATACTTTATACTATCTAAGGATAGATTTGTTGAGTGGTCTGAACTCTCTATCTGACTTTGTAGATGTAGATGATCTCTTGATAATGTAGATATTGCATTCATTGGGTTAATTAGCTGGATAGGCACTTGTATAGTTAATATTGAAATATCTGTGTTAATTTTGAGAGGATAATCCCTTTTCTCAGGTATTACCTGCTGAGAGAAAATGGATTCTGGATTGTGGTCATTTATTCCACTAAGTTTTTAGCAACAATCTCCAAATCATTTTCTACTTCAATTTCTAATTTTTGGCTATCCTTCCCAGTTGCTCATATAACTATCTAACTTTGCTATTAATCTATTGTTATAACTAACTAACTTTGCTATTAATACACTGTTATTGGTTGTCATTTCTTCTCTTAAACTAATGAAATTACTATCTATCTTTGCTTCCATCTTTTCCATCATAGTCTGTAACATTAGTTGCATGGCCATCATATTCTTGGTAATCTGTGTTATTTCAACTTTGGGTATTTGATTGACTTCTTTGGCTGGGGTCTCTTGAATTTGAGAAACTATCTGGCTTTCTGCCGGTATCTGTGGGAAGTGTTCAATTTCAAATATAGACCCCCCAGATGCTTGGCTATACAACACTTCTTTCTCAACAATAGTGGTAGTCATTTCTATTTCACTATCACTACTACTCTCTGATTCTGATAAATGTTTAAAATCCATATTTAATAAATATTTCTTACTTCTGGTTAACATTAAAATTTTATTTATAAATTTAAAATATATTATTTGGTTTTATTAATACAAGTGAATATATATATAACATAGGGTTTTATATGCCATCTTTTTGCCATTTGCATTTAGTTTAGATTTCCCTTATGTATGTAACTTTTATTTCCCATTTTAAAAACCTGATCTTTTATTTTCCTGACTCATCTATTTTAACTACAATTTAATCAACGATTATTTATCTAATAGTTGGTCTCGGCTCATTTCATTATTTATATCCCTCAAATTTCACTTACCATTTTAGATAATAGTTTTTATTTAATAAAACTATTTATAATAAAAAGAAATATCAAATACACTTTTCAAAGCTGTAATTATTTGAATCAATTATGTGTTAGATGTGTAAGTTTATGGAGGTTATATATATGTAAAAACGATTTAAGATAAAAAAAATTCAAACTAAAAAAAATTTTTTTTTTATGAGTTCAATAGCTAGATCTCCTTGGAGACTTGATATTCATGCTGAAATGTTGAGCACCAGATGTAATGGGCTGGTGGATTCCAGAAGAGATTAGGGGGAGCGCATCCTACTATGGTCGGACTTTGGGTTTTCAGATAGGATGCAAGTGATTGCACAATGAAATACATAACCTATGATTGTACCTACTTCCAATAGACTAGCTCTACCTATTTTTATTAACCTAGATACAATTTGGGTCAGTTCATCCAATTCTCACCCCTTTCTAGCCACGTTATACCACAGTATTCGAACTCAGGGAGTAATTGCTTGAGCTCTCTTATCAGGGAAGGAGATCACACTAATAGTAGTTATTGCACCTCTATATAGGTGATAATTAATTTCCACAAAATCAATTAAGCATAAGATATATAAAAAATATGTATGTCAGTATAAGTATATATGTATTAAAAGTTATAATAAATGACTTAAATATGTATATGTATTTCCTCTATCATAGTAATAATATTAATAGGTGTAAAACTAAATAAGATAATAATGTTTATAATGGGTATGTGAATAATGAAGAACTATAAAGCTGATGTTGGATATGAAAATAATGATGAGCTAGAGACCAAATTAAAATAATGAATTATATAAACATTTATTGACTAACAAAAAATATAAAGTATGAATAACAATTAAATCTGATACATGTAATTTATTTTGTCAAGGATGAATTTCTACCACATCGATATCTATAATGATATTAATAAAAATAAAACCCTTGCCCTAAACCCAATGGTAGAAGTTCATGTACTTGACTAATTATTTACAGCAATGAATATGTAAAATTATAATATGTATATGTGATTTCGATTTTAGCTGACTAATTTAAAATAAGTATACAACCATAACAACAACAAAAAAATATTTGTTGTACAGATAAATCAATGGTTATAAATCATTGATTCATAAAAGCAATACAATAGTAAGCTTAATTAATAATAAATAAATCTATCATTGTGTTTTGCTTACTATGAGATATTAAAATTTCTTATCTCTTAATTTTCTATATGTTGTCAAAAGTCAGTCAGATGGGAGGTCAAAACTAATAATTTTTTTATTCTTTATACAATTAAAGATGATAAAATATATATATATTTAAATCTAATATTTCCTCTCCTCATTACTCTCATACAGAGTTTCTCCAAAATTATACACATTAGCTTCCATTTGTAGAAATGAAAATAAATGCATAAAGTTTACAATAGACAAAATAATAAAACAAAAATCACAATTCTTATCCCATTACGTTAATTAAAGTTCGATGAGTCTGTTGGAA
>JAQFVV010000195.1:600000-807500 GCA_028023455.1 Epiperipatus broadwayi | reverse complement strand
TCTAGTGAATAATAGAGAAGGTCTATTAGTGTGAAATATTGTCTGGTATAAAAAGAGCAGGCATCAGGTGGAAAAAACCCTGTGCACACATCAAGTGAGAGTTCAGTAAGTGCAAATATTTATGGTTAAATTTTTCATAGCTAAGATTGAAGTCCCCAAGTAAGAATGTTGGGGAAAGGATTGGCATTTAGGCCCATATTAATTAATTGCCTTTTGAGATAGAAAAAATGATAATAAAATTACATGCATTGATGGTAATTGTTGAAAAAATTATATTATTTTGAGTAGACTTATTTTGAAACTTTGAACCAGCAAATTATGTGGGATAACAATTGCAACTCCAGACAATGGGTGGGTGGCAGTGGAAAAGTGGAAAGATCCTAGGTTCTGTAGTTTTTCAATTATCTGTGAGTTTGTCCCTGCATGGAGCTTAGTCTCTGCCAGACATACTAAATTATGAGAGAAAATATGGATCCAGCATCTAATTGTGTCTCCTTTTGATGGAGTTAAGTCCCCACATATTTACACCTACAAATTTAAAAAACATGGATGATTAAATACAGTGAGCACTCTATTATCTGGCAGAACATTTCACTGAGCAAGAGCACTTTTGTGGAATTGTGTCTCCTTTTGATGGAGTTAAGTCCTCACATATTTACACCTACAAATTTAAAAAACATGGATGATTAAATACAGTGAGCACTCTATTATCTGGCAGAACATTTCACTGAGCAAGAGCACTTTTGTGGAATCTTTGATAAATTAACTTATTAAATTATTTCTAAGTTTGCTTTTGCCATCGCTTCCACAGGGTAATCCAGATGGTTCATCCAACACTCCAACCATTAAGTGATGGTCCAACCTGAGAGAGCCAGAGTCTTGGTGGGCAGAGAATTGTTCATGCTATCCAAGTTATCCAAGCATTGTACTATACAATCACTACCAGGCTTCTCTTTCTTACTATGCTTCAGCATTTTGCCTTTGTTCAGGTTTGAGCTTGACTCTACATCTGAAAAGCTTTTGCCTGAGTCAGAAAGATCTCTTGTATCAAGAGAAGCAGAATGGCTTTTTGATTTATTATTCATGTTCGAAGCTTTTCTCTTAGCCTTGTAATAATGTTCCATTGGTTCTTCAGTCACCATGATGTCCAAGTCTGTTGTTGATAAAACTAATTTGCATTCATGGAGAGCCAGCCCCCAGTCCACTGAGATAGATCACTACTGATCTGCTCAGCAGAAAACTGTGATACCAAAATATGGCCTGTTGCTGGCTTCATAATTTCTGTCAATGGTAATTTATCCAAATCTTGCTGATCACATAACAACAGGTCAGCAGTCTCCAAAGGGATGGTTTGCTTTTCAGTTTGAAAATCAGCCATTTGTTGTAAGTAATGGTCTGAATTTGGGGAAACTTCATTTTTTTTAATTGATATTGGCTGCAAATTCTATTGGGACAATCCCTGACCAAGTGTGTATGCCTATGGCACCAGAAGCATTGCAGCAGGATAATCAACTGTCAGGATTGAAGTTGTTAATACTGTGCTATTCGCACATTTTTCCAATGTGATACTCAAAATCTTTCACAGTTCCATATTGTCTGAAAAGTCTTTGCAGGTCCTAATTTATATAACAATTTCAAATCATATTCTCCAATATTACAGGCCTGTCCATATCTATAACTACAATCTTCATGGCATTTTAGAGTTTTTTGTATTATATTTTTTTGCCATATGCTTTTTATATATCAGTCATTCAGATGATTTAATACTCTGTGTATATGATGCCACAGACCTTATTTATAAAAAAGTGTATAGGTTCCTTCTATGTTTATCCATCACAGCCTGTGAAAGAGCTTAGCAATTGTTGAGGTGTATGCGATTGAATTCATAGGTAATATTGTTGATTTGATCATTATCTAAGTTGCCATAAAAAAACTATTTTCTGTCCTCATAATATCTTCATGCTCCATAATATCTTCATTGTTAAATAACATATATTGAGTATTTTTCCACATTGGAATTGCTTAATTGTGAGTGAATATTTTTTGTCTTGTAAAACACTGGCATAAGATGTTGTAATTGTGTTGATTTCATCATTCAGATCTTGCTTTTTCATAGGATTTAGTTCTTGCACAGTTTTAGAGTTGGGTGTATTAAAAGAAAAAGGTTGCTTGTCATTCTTCTCTTGAAAAGCAGCATTTCTAACATTTTTGTTGCTTATGCTCATAGTTTACAATAAGTTAGGAAATTCAGCCACCCCTTCCTCATTTAATGTTTCATTTAAATTAATGGAAGAGTTATCATTATATAGAAAAGTACTACTTGTTGAAGAATTATTTGTGTTAGAAATTTTTTGTTTAACTGATTTTAAATTATTAATCGATTTTTTGTGATTAATTGAAGCCTTCTTGAGTCTTTAACGTTACTAACGGTACTTTTTTCAAAAACACTATAGTTTGATTTTCTAACGATCTCATTTGACTGATTATTATCTGCAGAAATTTGTTTAAATTTTTTGTCGGGCTTTAGTATGGGTTTTTCTTCATTATTGTTAGAGTTTTCATTTAGAGAACAATTTAGAGAATTCTTTTTACTTTTTTTCGTTGATTTGCTTTTGTCATTCCTGATTTTTCTTTGGCATCTATGTTTTTTTCCACAGAATTCTTTGTTTGAAGATGATTTCTTTTGTAACTCTGGTTCAGATTCTCTATCTGAGCCCATCTTTTAGTCAACTATTTAAAGTTAACAAAAAAGTAAAACCCTTTTGGTTTTAAAAAGAAAAGAGAAAAATTCTTGCTAGAGAAATACCAAAACTTACAGCCAGAAAGAGCAAAACTTTACTATGTATTTAAATAGAAGTTTCATACTGGATGTTTTATATATGTTTTGGAAAATGATTGTGAGTCAGACTGAGAGCCTTTAAAAATCAAAGTTGACACATAGAGATTCCTCATCCCTGGCTTGTAAAGTTAATTGTGATCCATGGCATTTTTACTCTCCTCACGATGTTTTTTTTTGGTGGAGACCATCAACATTTGCAAGCAATGCTTCAGTAATTTGAATAGCATTGCATTAATCAAGATTTCCAAGGTCTTAAAAATAATGAAAATTTGATACACCAGTCATGAGAGAGAAAGTCATTCAAAATCATAGCTATCTTTCCAACTATTCAGAGATGTAATTAATGAAGAAAAGAACTAGGTATTTCTCCCATTTCTCATTATCTTTTTAACCAGCCATTGTCACTTTTATTCTTGCTTTTATTCTTTGCACATTTTTTTCAGTTCTTTTCTGCTAAAGTAAACAGCCAGTAAATACATTTTTATAGCTGCCATTGGTGTTGTTTCTCTGCCAAAAACCTAGAAATATGCACTTTACATGGCCAAATATTTATATGCTTTTGTAGAGAAACTTTCAGCCTAATAGGACAGTCCTGTTCATATTGGCCTATATAGCATTGGACACAAATATTTACAGCCCACTATATGCACACTTAACAGATTGCTATCGTATGATATAAGGGTGTAGGGAATTCAAGTGGCCATAACTGTTGTAATATGTATTCAAATTAAAGACCTTATCCCCTATCTGATGTAGTTATTTGATACTAATAATTTTAAGACCGGTGCCAGGCTTCCCTACAAATTTTGGAAGGTGAAAAAAATTGCAAAAGCATCTTTTCCCAGTACTCATGCAAAAAGTCATGTAAATTATGAGACAAATAAAATGTCTGAGGTTGCACATAGTTTTGGAAAACATAAGCTTAGTTTAATCAGTGATGACAAATTAGTCGTCAACCCCACCCACCTCAAAAAAACTATTAAAATAAGATCAAAACTTTTGACTTTTTTCAACTTTTGTTTTCTTTTTTTTTTTTTGGCTATATAGCGATTTTTGTTTTGCCTTTATTTGTATATTGCTGACATACTAAAACTTTTCTTTTTAACATCAATTTTTATTACTGTTTTGTAAAAATAAAAACAAACCAAAAATAACTTTTGTCTTTATCTTTTGTCTCAGTGATGACAAAGTATTTCTCCCAATCTCCCCCCCCCCCCAAAAAAAAAAAATTAAAATAAGATCAAAACTTTTAACTTTTTAACTTTCATTTTCTTTTTTGTTTTTAAAATACGGGGGGGGGGGTGAATATACAGTGATTTTTGTTTTGGCTTTATTTGTATTATGCTATATCTATTTTTCCATTTTTGAACAAGAAAATTTACAAATATTTGAATAAAATCTTGTATCCTAAATTATTTACAAGAATGTCAAAATATTAGTAAAAAAAAGTCATATCAAATGTCAAAAGATGTCAAAATATTAGTAAAAAAGGTCGTATCAAATGTCCAAATATTTTTTAAAAAGACAGAGAAAATGTACAAATATTTTTAAAAGGTGGAGAAAATGTACAAATATTTTAATAAAAGTCAAAAAAAGTGGGGAACTATTTCAATAAAAATTTAAAATAGTTGTCTCTCCCCCACCCCCAGATCAATATAATTGTGTGTCTTTAGCAGAGAAACAACACCAAGCAGCAGGTCTGGTCTACCGAAAGTACCATTTAATTTTATCTAAGTTTATAACAAAAATTACAAGCAGCACTTACATTTTCCCATTAAAAAAAAATAAACATGTGAGTCTCATTTCTGTTTAAACTTTGTCAGAATAAGTGAAATAGTATTAATGTTTTATATAATTACATCTCCATTATAGTGATTTTTTTTTTGTTTTATTACATATCTCATTTTAATAAAAAAAAAAAATTTTAAATAAATGTATTACTATACTTAAATTTTTTCTTTTTATTTTGCAGGAGCTATCATACTAGCTGATATTTGCAATAGATATCCAATGTCACCAGTCAATATATTATATTCAATATCTGGACATAGATCATTTTAATTATCTTCATCCAATTAATATACATTTTTCAAAATGATTACTTTTCCAGAAAATCCAGATTATCATCTAGGTTCAGAAGTATTAATTTCTAGCTCTACCAAACCAGATGAACGTTTTTTAAGGCCTAATATGCTTGAATGTCCATATTTATCAAGTTTTTTGCCCACTAAGGGTGCTGTCATATTTCCGCCTGATCAGTATGGTTTTCATTTGCCTATTCATCCCAAAGATGAAGGTAATGTAGCTTCTCCTTTTCCTAAACGTCTTGTTTTTAAACCTACTTACAGATTATTAGACTTATCACCAAGTCATAAATTAATTCTTCCAGCACTCCCAGTAAACTTTGATCTCAAAAATCAAATTCTTAAACCTGGTTTTGAATACAATATTAGCAATTCACTTCCAGAATTTTATTATGAACAGGAAAGATTACTCTGGGAAATATTGCTGGATAACATAGTATTAGATTATTTTGATAAAAGGTATATTGCACCTGTACCAATATTTGTAGCCAAAGGGCCAAGAGTATATGTAGCAAGTGAACATGTAATAAAACTGGCAGTCTCTAAAAAATTTTTATGGCAACCTCTGGAAATTTGTGAACATGGAACTTCCATAATTAAAGATACAGCACCAACATTTCAACCCGATTTAGATAAACAAAGAGGATCAGTAATAATATATCAACCATGGAAATCTCGAATGCACACGTTGTCAAAAGAGTACTTAGCAGAACTTTCAGCCATGACAATGGGTCCAAGAAGAAGTATTGAACGAGTGGCAAGTTTTGAAAAAGAAGCATCATCAGAAAATATATTTTCTTCAGATCAAAAAACATCTGATGAGCAGAAGAAATCTATGGAAAATAAACCAGATCTCCAACAATCTTATGATCGTAGATACAATGAACATGAATCCTTGAGTTATCAACAATTCTTAATTGCACAATCGGATTCAGGTAAAATTGAAAAAGCAGATCTCTAAGTTAAACTTTTCAAAACATATTTTTCAAAAAAAATATATAGTTTTTAAACAAAAACATTATCCTAATTTTAAAAAATACTTTCTTACAAAATATTTTCATATAAATAGAATGGTAATAAGTTGAGATTTGCGCTTTCCTTTATTTTTTCATTCAAATTTATAAGAGACATCCCATTATTTATTTTAAAATAAAGATGATTTGAAAAAAATAAAGTTCTTTATCGCCAAATATGTTTTTGTTTTATTTAATCTCACTTCTTTTCTTAAATATATCTGATATTAATCTCAATTAGTAACTTTATATCAGATCTTAAAAATATTAGAATACTGTTTTTGAAGATTGATGTAATGCAGTAACAAACTACACTCGATAAATCAAGCTTTTTTTATTGCAATGTGCTAATTATAAAAGATCTTTGAATCAAACTTGTTTGTTCTTTATTAGATTATTAAATATTCATAAAACTCAGCAGTTTTGATAGTTTTTAAAACTCTTAAAAATATAGATGTTAATTAGCAAATAAAGCATCACTATTATAAACATTATGTTAGGAGCAGTTTTTTACTCTATTTATTGAACTCTAGAATAATCAATTTAATCTTTTTGTTGAAAGAAGTCAATTTCTAAACAAGGGTTAAACAGGCCATCATCAGATTTTCAATAATATGAATGACTGAAGAATTGGAGAGTGGATGAGATTGAATCCTGTCAATTAAAGTTTGAAAATTTGTTATCTTAATATAAACCCAGTATTGATTATATATCTGTGTAGGAAATGATGATCTGGACCAACTGATGAGTGTTGGTTCAGCACGAAATACCTACATTGGAGATCATTTATCTTTTTTGCAAATAGTGGTCGGGTGTATCAGTTGTATATGATGGAGTGGATGACCAAAGGGTGCTTGAAAGTCTGGGTTCAAATCCCTCTAATTGCAAAAAGACATTTGAGAATGTGAATATTGCATTAATGTAGGATGTCCTTTACTTACTTATGTTTATAATATATGACTAGAGTTTAGGAACAATTTTGTATTAGTTCAATGTTTTTATATATACTGTTAAGTAATAGATGTTTAATATGTAATATAATTAAACCTTACTAGTAAGATAACTTTATTAATGAGTACATGGAATATAAAAAGCTCTTGATGCTTAAGCAGACTGAATATACAAGATTATTATTATTGTTGTTTCTGCTGCTGTTGCTATTGTTATTACTAATATTATTATTAATTAGGTGCCATGAGATTTAGATTGATTTCTGACAATCATAAAAATGGCTCTTCATCAAAGGTTCAACTCAGTATACAAGTAGTTTACTATTGAATTCTTTGGCAATTCAAAATGATGTTTATCTATTGATACGACTGTAGTTAACTATCGCTAACATAATTATTCACCGATAATTCCAATGAAGATTTTAGTAGTAAGTCATACGAAAGTAACTCAAAATAAAAAACAGCAAGTGTAAGAACAGAGATACTTCTTTATAAAAATTATTTAAGAAAAGTAATCCAGTATTAATTTCAATGTGAGTCCTAAAATATAATAAGTAGCCAAAAAAATCAGTTATGATTTGCATTAAGGCAGACATCAAAGTTTTTTCAAATTATATTCAAAAAAATTTTGTCTGTTTATTATATAAAAGATCAAGATATGTGTTATTGGAAAAACATAAGTTATTATCATTTTTAATTTGCCATTATCAGACATGTTAACAATATAAAAGCACTATGTATTTGTCTGAAGGTTTGTAATGATGCTATATTATAAGAAGTGATATGTTGGACTATTTCCATCATTTATGAGTGAATGTTGAATGTATAGAAAATTTTAAACTTTATTTAAACTTTTCAAATACAAACAATTTGTTAGTAATAACACACAAATAGACAATACAGGTTAGTAATTACACAATATTTCGAGTAGTATTATTCTCCACTCTTCTTCAGGTGTTGCTGGCCTATATGCACAGTGACAATATTCGCTTAGAAGTTGAACTCGCACCTTTAGATTCTTGAATATTGAATTTAAGGCAAACGAGCTGCATATAACACCTGATGAAGAGTGAAGAATAATACTACTTGAAACGTTGTGTAATTACTAACCTATATTGTCTATTTGTGTGTTATTATTAACATGTTTTTTGTATTTCGAAAGTTTAAATAAAATTTAAAATTTACTATACATTCACACATAAATAATGGAAGTAGTCCAACATATCATATCTTATAATATACCATCATTACAAACCTTCAGACAAATACATAGTGCTTTTATATTAACATGTCTGATAGTAGCAAATTAAAAATGATAATAACTTATGTTTTTCCAATACTAGTTTAGCTTTGTATCATTAGTTAACAAGATATATGTTATTACTCAAGAATGCCGCCTGCCATAGATGATCCTTCAATACTTCAAGGAATCCGGAGGTAATCTGCCCAAAGATATATAATCGCATTAACCAATTGTTATTTATAATTTAATTTGAAAATTAATGTTTTCTTTATGTTTAATTTTTTTTTTCGCCAATTGGCGAGTCTGTTAATCCTTTTGCATCAATTCTCTACTATATAAACTAATCTGTCATCCAACTCATGCTTGTTATTATTTTATAATTTAGTGCAGTTATAACTTAATTTTAATAATATTTTTATATTTTCTCAATTTTATTTGTGAATGCCAATTAAACCCGATCTTACGAACTTAGAAGGGGGGGGTAATTGTACTTTAAATGAATACCTGTTTTTTTTTAATAAATGTTTTATCGTAAATTTATACAAAATGTATAAATACTTTTGCAATCTGGGGTGGATATTGGTGTCCGTAATTTTATTAATTTCTTATTGATCATCGCCACAAAGGCTGGTGATTAATTTTTTTTTTTTTTTTTTTTTTTTTTGTATTTAGTTTTATTTTTTTTTTTTATATTAATGTTTGATGAGGGGGGAGAAATGCACCCTTTTTAATAGTGAGTTTTTTTTTTGTTAAGGGAGTTTTTATTTAGGGGATCAGTTTTTTAGCATATCATTACATATTTGTTAAATCATTTAAAGCTTTTCTTTAATATTTAAATTTAATGATTTTATATTATTATGATAGCGTTGCTAGCATATGTCCAATTATTCATAAGCCGCATAAGGCTTCGATCTGATTTGCCTGTACCTCACTCCAGGGAGTCATGATCCTCTTTATTCATCATTCTTCTCCAAGTATATATATACACTGCTTTGAATCACCTGTACCTCACTCCAGGGATTCAAAGCTTCATTGTTAGTGTTCTCATTTAAAAAAGAAGTCTACATTTACTTCTAGAACATGCAGGTTAGAGTAGACGAAGCAATGTATGGATGCACTGTAATCCAGCCCATAGAATCTTCCTACATACCTTTTCTTCCTGTAGTGCTTTAGCATGAACCTGGCAAGTACCACCTTTAAACAAAATTGGAGAATGACCTTATACTGGCCAAATGTGCCATTTCCTCTTGCTGATATTATGCTAGCACTGCCAATTCTTCTAGTCAGTTTTCTAACCTGTTTAGCAAAGTAAATCATAATGGTATGTGATAATAAAACATTCTTCTCTTAGTAATATTTTTCATTGGAGTTTAAATCCAACTTCTCATGAAGACACCCTCCCCTTTATTGAAATAAGCCGTTCCCATAATTACAGAGTTTCACTATATTCTATCGTTAAATGCTGAAAATGTAAAATAAATAATGTTTTAGACTACTGATCAAAATGTATCCTAATTTTAATTGTTATAAAATCTCCAAATAAAAATAAACTTATGTATTTAAATCATATAATCAGCGAAACTCTATTGTATCTTTATAAATATAATTTTTTTATGTATAAAATGTCCACCAAACCACTCCTATAAATCCATTTCTTGTAACCACCACACTAAATTAATATTTGTCAAAATAAAAATAATTGTAACAAGTTTCTTAAATTGTTGTAATATATAGGGTATATGAGCACAGACTTTCACACAACCCACCTCTCTCTCCACACCTTTTCATAACACTGATACACTTGAACACATATATGTTGAAAAGATAAATAATCACCAATATACATATTTCATGCTAAACCAGAAAACATCAGTTGGTCCAGATTACCATCTCTACACATATATGCTATAAGTGCTCAGATATATATTAAGATAGCCAATCCTCATACTTTAATGGACACAGGTATATAATAAGCCTGTGTATTTCAGTTAAATGGTTGTAATAAAAATAAAGTTTTACAAGTGTAGAGTTGATAATATATATATATACACACCTGGGTCTCTTTTTATGTGGACTTACTTAACATGATTTTGAAGTTACGCGATTCGTGTTTCACCAGAAATCGAACTCCGATATTGCGCTATTACTTTAAATAATAAATTTCGCGCACTTACGTTATATTGAAAGTTATAGCACATTATTGGAATTCGACTTTCAACTTAGTAATTTCAATATTTTCAGTAATAGTAAGATTTTATGCAATAATGAAATTAAAATCATGATTTCCACATTTTATGTATACACACATTAAATTTTACAAGATTATAATGTAAATTTGTTCAAACATTGTGCATGTTAATTTTGCATTTTAAATCATATTCTGTTTTTGCTTTTTAAAAAAGAACGTTTAATCAATTATTAATCATTTAGTGTCTGCAAGTTTATTTTTAAAAGGTGAGTAATAGCAGTGAAACAAAATTTGATTTTTAAACGGATTTGAAAATTAAAAAATTAAAGACAAAAATAAAAGTTTAGATACAGAAGAAAATGTAGAAAAAAATAATGAAACAGAAGTGGAACCTGTTCCTTTCACTTCCAAAATGATTTGAGAAGGTCTTCAACTTTCTAATCAGTTGGCAAATTATTTTCTTACTAATAACACTAATCATGAACGTGCTCTTAAATTCCAACGAGAGCTAAATGGTTGTATGTCTGGATATCGCGAGCTTCATAAACAATTAATAAAATCATCGTCTCAAAGATTAATTACTAATTATGTTGTCACTAGAAAACTAATAAAACAACAACATGAGAGTGAAGTTGGCACTAGTTATAGTTCCTCTTGTGAAGAATCTTTACCAGTTTGCAAACGAACCTGTTTATCGGCAAATAGCGTTAATAATTAAAACGTGTATAAAAAATGTAAATTACTGTACTGTAAATTATGCATAAAAATATATTATTTTGAATAAAATTAAATATTACAGTTAAAAAAAGTTTGTCTTGTATCAATTTTTTTCAAATTTGAAATTTTTTATTAGTCATATTTTATTTCCTTATTTTTTTGCACGAATTTTAAAGTAATTTTACGTTGGTGCTTTGCTTTTACGCGAATTTTGAAAAATCATAAACCACATCCCCCTTTTTCAATGTAAGTTATGTCTATTTTTGCGCGATTTCGTTTGCACATGTTTTCTGAGGAACCTACCTATCGCGTAAAACGAGATCCAGGTGTATATATATATAAACCTCATCTTGAATTCTGTTCAAAATAAATATTTATATTTTAAACTTTAATCCAGTTGTTTGGACTTCCTTATTAATATTTATATTTATGTATATTTTTAACTTGATATCTCATGCTCACTCAATCTCTCATCATCATCATCACCAGTAGAGTTCTCATGTAAAACATTGTAGCACTGGGCCAGGATATAATGAATTTATGTGGTATCACCATAGGTTTGTTCATAATGTTATAGATTTGGGGAATGGGCAAATGGATTAGAATTCATGATGGCTCCTGATCTGTGTATCTCAGGCATGATTGGATTCAGAGTACTTTTGCTTAGATTCTAAATCTTGTTGGATGGACATACATTTTCAACCAGTACACTACTGCCTAGCTCTAACATTAAATCATAAATCATATAAAATATTATTTCATGAAACTCAACAATTGATTATAATTATCTATCAAATAATTTCTAAGGTAGATTTACAAAGACAGTTACAAGAGAGTGATTATATATATATATATAAAATACATGTGTGACCAAGTCGAAACGTTCGTTTTAACATATATATATATATATGTGTGTGTGTGTATCTTTCCATGACAACTTGAATTAATCACATCAAATTAATAAAATCTATTATAATCTTATATCTTTTATAATTAACTACTACTTACCTTATGCACATCTCAAGGTTCTTACTTATTCCCATATAATAACATAATAATTCCTCTATTTAAGATAATTGAAAAATAAGAGGGATTTTACTAAGATCCAACTATCTTAATCATAATCACATCTAACATTATAATATAATGTTAAATCATTTCAGTAAAATTAGTATATCTTTTTAAGAATGATAATAAATTCCCAATTATAAATCATCATCATATTTTCTAACAATTAATATAATTACAACTTATAACTAACTACTACTTATAAAATGAATTACTTTTATTATCATCTTAAAATATAATCATTATTCAAAATAACTTTCATTTTAACTTTGTCCGCTAATTAATCAACTTGCTTGGTTTTATATACCCTGTTAACTTTAATTAGATTGTCTAAAATATTCTCATATCAATATCTAATACTCATATACTCTTCTGAATGTATTTGAAATGAATTCAATTTTACTTTCATAAGAAATTTCCATGTGACTATAAAGATATAACCATTTTTAAACTAAAACTATAATACGATTAAATGTTCTAACTCAAGTAATTGTGATTGAATTTAATAAACAATTACATCTATCAGTTTTGTTCTATATAATACTCTCAATAATTTGTGTATTTGGATATGACAGATTGGTGAAAATAATTCCAAATTGAAACAAAGACTTCACTCAACCACTGTATTTACAATATTAATTTATTTATATGAATAACAATAATTATTAATAGAATTTTAAATAGTATGTATAACGCATATAATTTCTTTAACATTTGTACAGTTATATACAATAATGAGAACCGCTGACACCTATCCATTAAACAATAAAAATTGTAACTTATAGGAATCTATTTTTTCTATTTTTCAATTTCCAAAAATCATTATGAATAATATTGTTATTATTATTTATTTATTTTTAACTATAGGTTTCATATTTTATGTATATTTCTTATTTGAGATACATATTATTATCCTTATGAATGCAAAACAACCACATCACATATTATCAGAATGTGATTATTTTATCACCTAAAATCTATGAAATTAATACCGCTAATAAAACCAAAGATACAATACAATTTGATCATCACTCATTCCATTCATTTTTTTCTTTGTTTGTTTTCATTATTGATCCCATTTGTTTTTATTTTTATATAGTGTCACTTTAAGATTAATTACTTAATGCAACCTTTGTTTTGTATTTACATTTTATTTTCCATTTAAACAATTTTCCACACTTAGATAAACCATTATACTCTTTTTATAAATCCACCTATATACCATGCCTACCTTATTTTCTTTATAATTAACATTCTGTAGATAAGAAACTGATGTCTACTGAACTCAAATGCTACAAATACACAATGGAGATCTTATTTACCTTTCCCAATAAGGTGTGTTCTCATGGCAAGTAATCATTTATTCCTCATGATACTATCTTAATATTCAAGGTTTTCCATTAAGCTCTTGTGGATTTGATCACCTTCATCTTATGGAAATTCCTCACATTATAACATCCAACTACATATATGAGTATCACTTAGATTAACCTCATTATGTTCTTATCAGTTCTTCAGGAAATTACAATTTACCACATTGACTATCCCCTGGAATTGACAACCTATCTAAATTTAAAAAAGATCACAGGCATATATCATACAATAACTCAGCATAACTATATAATAATATTATCTTTCCATTGATTATTTTTCTAATTTCCTGGTGATATATTACAAAACAAAGTATCAATATAATTTGACAATAGTCAATATTTATTTAGTTATTTAGTTATTTTTAACTTAGGATCACAAGTGTATTTATTGTATCATATAGTTTATCATCCACCCATTTTTAATCCTTTCAGATTATTTTTCATCACACTTCATTATCATACATTTGGTTATTTTCACTATTATATTACTAGGTTCTTTAACATTATTTTATACTAGTCAACTTACATTTTTAAAATATATTATACATTAATCTTACCTTGATATGATTTTATAATAAAAACCTAGAACATTATTTTACCCATTTCATTTTTTTATTTACTTCACATCTATAACGTTCTCATTTGGAATATATCTAAAATTATAACTTAAACATTAACATATAAAACAATTCTCTAGCATAAGGTAGATTAACTTCATAACAAAAAAATATATAAAGTTAGTAATTATCTAATTCCTATCCAAAGAATAGAAAAATATTATTTAGTTCCTTGTTTTTTTTTTTGTTTTTTTGTTTTTTTTTGGTGATTAGTTTATATGTATGTAAAGCTGATAGTTCAGATTTTCTTCCACATCAGGACTTTGAACACATTTGTCAATTATCTAATAGATTGCCTCTTCAATATTTGAAAAATGATGCAATTATAATAAAATGGGGATTTTATTTTTTTTAAGTTAAAATGTTCTCTGAAACCATTTAATAATCAGAGATTTTCATATCCCATTATTATAAATTTACTGGAATTAGTAGATTAATGGATTATGTCAAATATAACTATTCAAGTGTTTTTAAAGTGTGGATCAAAACCATTTAACATAAATAAGTTTGTCATTTTATTTCTATGTTTATATTACAGTTTATTGACATCAAGTCTCATAATATATATATTTTCTTTTCTATGGGACAATTTTAACTCCGAGTTATTTTGCATTTATTATTAACTATTCCAAATAAATATTTATAAGTCAGTTAAATAAAATTGTTCCTATTTACACTACTATAGGTGTATCTTCTTACAAAAATATTGTAGGATCAGTTTTAATAATGTAAATCAATTTAATTATTATCCCTATTATTTGTCTTTCACATTTCTGTAAGTTATTCTTTAAAGATTTCTATTCTGACTTAATTTAGTTTTCTTTATATCATAAAGTTAAATTAACCTTTAAGTTTATAATGAAGTATAGATAACTGAAACTGTTTTCACTTACATGAAAGATTGTCCAATTTCTAACCGCTTGAAATGAATCAATATTATCCTTATATATTTGACTGTCCCCCATAATAATAAAATCCACTGGCAACTTATTCTGCATTAGCATTTTTTTAGAATTGTAATTTGATCTCCCAAACTATGACTTTGACCGATGAAGAAATTAATTATTTACTCCATGATATAATTATTTATCCAACACACATTATCTTGATTTTTTACTAATATAAATTAAATTACAGTTATAACCCAAAATTATTTTTATAATCATCTGAATTTTATCAAATATTTCTAATGACTTAATTTACTTACTGGCTTTATTTGGTTTCTTTCTTTCCCTCCACTTTTTTTTTATATCATCGGACTTTTATCCAAAATTCCCACCAATATTACATGAAAGTTGTTTCATATTTTAATTTTTAACATAAAAAATAATATTTCAAAACTAATTCAATTCAACCTCTTAATTTAAACATAATATATTTATTCAACTTTATAACAATATTTTAATAAACTATCCGAATTATCGATCTTTTATTATTATAATTATTTTAAAAATATATATATTATTATAAAAATTATATATAGACCTAACAAAACAATCACAAATAAATAAAGACAATAGTATGTTTATAATATCTTTTAAAGTCTCTTAAAATATCTATCAAATTATTAATGCCAGTTATATTTTTAAAATTTAAAATTTTGGATAATTAAGTACATCTTATTATGGTAATTTATTACAGTGAACTAATCAAAAGGTCATAATATCCCCCTCTCACAGAAAACAAAATTTTGAATTTTAATATCATTTTTATTTTAAAACTTCATAATGATATAGGTTAAACAAAAAATCAATAAAATGTTTAATTATTGCATCATTCAGTTTATCTAATACTTCTACTTTACTTTGACTACTATTTTTATTACATTAATTTTATCAAAAATACACTTATATTTTATTAACAATTATTAAATAATATTACTTACTACATATTTTGTTGTAACATACATACCATGTCCGAAATAATATGCATAAGTTATCAAATCAAAATCAGCTTTATAACTTCCCCTTAAAACCAAATTTAATTCTCTTCAAAAATGAAATTCTTTTCTGATAATTATCTTGATTCAGATAAATCTTTTAACTGAAAAACATACTTCATTTTACATCGAATCTTTCTCTCATTTATTACTGCTTCTTGATGACTATTACAAATATCCAATGTATTCACCTGATTAGTAACAAATTTCATCTTATCCATTTTTACCACTAAATAATTTATAAAATTCATTATACACAATGAAAACAACTCTTTCAGACTATTTAAAAATTTTAAAGGATTTTCTGTAAATCCACCTTTAAAGGGCACTATCCTTATAAATTTTATAGCTAAAGGATTTATATTATTTAGATCACCACCTTCACAAACCATTACTCTTTTAACTTCAACCTCTTTTTTACTTTTTACCTGTTCCCTAATAACTTTATCACTTTGAAAATCTATCTGGCCAAGTTCATCCCTTTGATTCCATTCCTCTCAACCAATAGTTTTCATTAACTTAGCATTTTTCATTTCTGTAAATCTCTTATTATTTAATAGACTTGTTGTCTCTATTTTCTGACACATGTCTTGAAATTTAATATCCAATCCTAAATCACTTACTACTTCTTTAATGTAATTTTCTGGCCTTCTTGAAACTCCTTTAAGACTAAATTAATTGCTTCTTTCTGCTCTTCTATTTTATCCATAACACCTTTATTTTTATCTGTGATATCCTTAATTTTTTTCTGCATCTTTTTCATATGTTCACCCATCTTAGATCTAAACTTATGATTTTCTATCATTTCCCCTTTTGCCATACTCATATGTTCAACATTTCCTTCTTAATTTTTTCTTTAAATATACCCACATCAAAATCTTTCTCTATCCATCTCAATATATTTTTTCCTAATATCCTGTATTTGAAAATCAAAACTAGTAATATAACTACCTATCTTTTCATTAGAAACTTTTATTTTATTTTCCAGTTGATCCTGAGAAATCTTTATTTTCTCTTCAAACTGGTAAAACCTGTCTTTATTCTCTCCTTCATTATGAGATAACATTTGACTTAACTCAGTTATTCTACTATTTATCCCTTCACTCACTCTTTTACAATTGTTGTCTAACACATCTCTATGAATCTTTAATTCCTTTTGATTTAACTGATAATACTCATGAATTTTATCATCTATCATTTCAACATTTTTCGTGCTTAATAGCTCCATTTTAAAATCTATGTCCTCTTTTAATGCTTTTAAATCCTCCTCATTCTTATCGAATCTACTATCAAAAATACATTTTATATTTTCCAAGTTACTCCTGACATCATCCAGATTATTTTTTATTTCATCAAGATTACTCTTGATTTTATTTTTATTATCATCAAATTTTTTATTTATATCTTTTTTCATTTGATTCATATCTTCTTTGTTAACATCAAATTTTTTATTTATATCTTCTTTCATTTGATTCATAACTTTTTTGTTATCATCTAATTTTTTACTAAACTCTACAATAAATTTCATGAACATATTCAAATCACCATTATTTTCACAGCTCTTAAAACTTACAACTTCCTCCATCTCTTTTTCTTTGTTATCACTCATTTTGCTAAAATTAAATATTATCTCAATACTTAACTAAAATATTACTATTTTTATATTATCATTAAAATATTTCTTTGCCAAGTCACAAGCCACATATATCTGAGCATCTCCTTACAACCACCAAATACTAATTCTAGATATTACTTCACATATTTTTTAAGTTACCATTTTTTAAACTTCTTATTATCATCACTTCTTTAAAATTTAACCATTTCAATATTAATTTGCTTTATTTCATTTGTCAAATCACTTTCACACCAGTCATATCACATTTGTTAATTTAATAACCTCCTAAAACATCATGAAGATAGTCTATCCAAAATTAAGAGTATAAGTCACATGTCATTTCTATATATTATGTCCATCAAGTTATCCCCTATAAATATCGAGCTCACCATGTTGCTGCACCAAAAACCCTTCAGATCTTTATAGCTAGCAATCATCATTCAACCTGTCTCATACACTACCATATTGTATCCTGAAACCTCCAATTAACTAATCAGCCTATATGTTGGGTGCCAAATCCTCCTATGTAACCTTCTCTTAGAACACTGTAATCATATACAAATCTGGCCCCACATTTCATGGCACCAAATCCACCCTTTGGTAACTCTCTCTCTTTAGTCTGTCTGGCAATAGTAACTAATCAAACTCCACATTTTAGGCACTAAATCTGCATTTGTAACCTACACTACCCAAATCATTAAGAATATAAGCATAAAAAGAAATGTTAAACTAAAGAGATGATTTTTTATTGAACTAAGCTAGCATGAAACTATAAATCTAAAGAAGATTACAAAGTGATTAATGAAAATAAGAACTTCTGATCAAACTAGCTTTAAAATCCACAAACAAACAAACAAAATGTTATGAAATAAATTTAATATTCATCAAACCAATGAATAAATAATAATTAGATTGATGGAATGAATATAAATTAAAATTATAAATTAAGTAATAAAAAATTAGGATGTAGATGACTAAATGGATGATGAGAATAAGTAATAATTAAATAATACAATGAAATGAGTCTGAGAATGAAGAAAAAAGAATAAAGATGTATGAGAATAATGAATGATTAAGAAGGTGATAGAATAAGAGTTAATGAATGTTTAAGTTGATAATAGAATAAAAGTTAATGCATGATTAATCAATTATGATAATGAATGAAGGTCAAATGGGAATGAATAAATAGAAGAATAATCAAGATGAAATTGAAGAACAATTTTGATGATGGAGACTGAGATCTTAAACTATAAACTAATATTGTATTAAATGATAATAAGATAAACTAAATAAAATAGGGATTCCAAGCTTGACAAAACCAGAACATTCATCATAAAGTCAAAACAAGCTATACATTTTAAGACAAAAGAAGCAATTTACACCTTAAAGTTTGGTTGACTTTCATAAAACAGTGAATATAACATAACTCAAATTCAACTACAATAAACAACTAAATATAAAATTTACCATATATTCAAATTCTACCTTGTAAGTTAATAACTTATTCTTCTCAGGGTTCAAACAACTGAAAGATTGTTATGTAAGATATATTTGGGTCAGTGAGAGGGATTTTACCACTACCCAAACATAATGCACAAAACAGCTCTTAATATAAAATCGAATTAACAAACTATATTAGCAATTTCAAAGAAACTTTATAAACTCCATAACTATTATAAACTTTAAGCTTCAAAAAATATGAATAACATTTTTTAATACCTAAACACAATAACTTACCAACTTCCTTTTTTCAAATAATTATGAACAATGTGATCAAGATCAGTGAATGATAGATCTGCGGGTTCAAATAAACTGATTAAACCAATATTATGTGTTTATCTTTTAGTATACCACTTAAAATAATATGCACTCTAAGATAATAATATTTTTTTATTAAGTGATGATGCCTTAGATGTACTCATAAATTATAGGGCTTAACAAAATTATGATATACCAATATATAGTTAATTACACTATATTGATTGATGATGATTTCAATATAATCAGATGATATGTCGATAGCAATAACAATAATAATGTGTGTGGTGATTAACAATAACAATACAGACAACTAAATAAATTTTTAACACACAAGATTTATTTACAAATTTATTTCAGATACATTGCATGAAATAAAACAGAAACATCATATAAAATCAGGTATGGAAAATAATTGGTATCCCATTGACTACACACAATATCACTGTACTAGTTTATCTTATATACTATATCTTAGAGAATAGAAAGTTAAACTTTATTTAAACTAAATTAGCACTCAGTTTATAAAACAAAAGTGTATTTAAGTCTTTGGATATGTGCAAATTTTAAATCTAAAACTCAAAGTTATAAAGTAGCGCATTATACTATAGCTATTTCATTTATCAGAATATGATAAGGACAATTATCATATTCAGCACAATTTACAATTATTATTATTCCATATGAAGAGATTTATTGTATTAATGTGGAGACAGACATCAGAAGTCAAATGCACACATGACATCAAAACATTGCCTATGTCCACAACATAATCATCTAGTAGTTAACCTACCTTACCAATCCATCTGCGAATCACTGCTTGATGAAAATAAATCAACATTATCCATGTGTATCTCTTGCTCTTTCATATGGAAGTTTTACAATGGCTAAGACCTGTAGAGGTCCCTACCTTTGAATTTTTCAGACACTTATTCATAAGTTTACAGCCTTAGTAAATATTAATTAATCACTAATAAGTTTTGATTGGCTTGTTTATAAACTGATGAATATCCTACAACATCATAAAGACACTATTCCAATTAGGCAAACACTATAGATAAACCAGTGTCCCTGAATCTAACTTTATTTTATTCTTGCTATTTAATTTTAAAATACTAAAACTTCACCATACATGGTGGAAAACTAACTACATAACCTCATGAAGGATCAAACAATAAAGGGAGGCTCTACAAAACAACATGATATTTGTACAATAATATGGCCAATTCTAATACATTTTCATAGGTATAAAAGTGTGGGCATCCTCATCTCAGGGAAATAGAATTCAGACCATGGATACAATCCTCTCTGGGGATTAACTATGCTAACTAAGCACTAACTATTGATCAGCCTTGACAATGTCATCCTCTCATGTAATTAGCAATGGGAGAATTCTTCCATCTGCCCATGCCCAATGTCAATGATACTATATTTGATGCCATTATACGTGGCACATACTTATCAGCTGAAAGCCATTATGAATCCTTATCAATACAATAGCAAGATAAAATAATTCTAACAATAAAAGTGGTAACATAAATATTCCATTTCATAATGCAGAAACTATCAGTGTATTAAACAAACCAATATGGTACTATATATATATATATATATATATATATATATTATAATCTGATATGGTACTATATATATATATATATATATATATATATTATAATCTGATAAGTTATAATATTTTCAGTACATCTGGGGTTATCTAATCTGAGGACATTTACTGATAGTTTCATTTATGATATTAGTTGCCTAGTGTGATGAGCAGTATATTATTTTATACTATAGTTTCATTTACATTTGGCTCATCCAATAATTGAATATTATTATTCATAAAGTAAGGTTGCTGCATTAGCAGTGTTCATAGACTGAATTAGAATCGTTTATACATTTTATAGTTCTTATTTATCATTAGAGATTTTACTTTCTTTTACTGTTGGCTTCCCAACAAGGACCTGAGGATTTATCTATGATCCCTAAGAGAGATTTAGAGATGTAAAATAATAGATAGAATCAAAATATTTGATCATAGATTACAATTGATATCATCTATTGTTGTATATATTGGTATTGGATTGATTAAAATGATTAATGACTGTAGATAACAATTTTAATTTTGTAGTTGTGCTTTATTAATGATTTGAATTCAGAATGAGTTATCAAATTGTTTTCTAAAAATTAAATATAACAGTACATAAGTTGAGAAATAATTAAGCTATAAAGTGCTTTATAAATAAAATGTTTTATCATTATGCCAAAAGAAAACCTGTGAAGGCAAAGTACCAGATGATCATGACTGGACTTGCCATATTATAATAAAAATAAGAATTTATGTTTGTGACTTTAAAAGCACAAAATGTTTTATAAATATATCAAAAGAGAGTATATGAAGGCAGACTTAATAGATGTTTCCAAGGATAATGCATCTATTGCCAAAGGATTTGGATACATACATGCACAGAGAGAATGGATCACTTACCTTAACTGAAAATTTTATTTATTATTAAACAAATTATATTTATTTTAAGGATAAAATAACAATTCATGTCAATTGTTAATACAGAGTTTAATATAAATAAATAAAATAATAAATAATATTTCCAAGCACTTTCAACTTTTCTATTTTCTTCTAGGTGATAAATTTAACATTTCATTGTATTGGCCAGGAACAACTAATTGTAAAGCTGGTTAATTTCAAATTCATAGCACAAGATGAATTTTGTATAAGATATGATTCTTTAATCTTACATTTTTTATCATGTGTTTCATGCATTAATATTGTAAAATCCTTTGGACTACATATATGGTCTGTATTATTTTGGTGAACATAAAAAGCTGAATAAACTGTATCATCTTCTCTTGCTCTATTATACGTATATTTATGTTGTTGAAGGTGATAGTTAATATTTGTTTTGGTTTCTCCAACATATATTGCACTACAATTTATTTGTGGGCATCTAATAGAGTATACAACACTGCTTTTATCCTCCTTATTTATTATTTCCTTAGAATTATTTATTAACCTATTAAAGTTAGGTGGAGTTCTCCATGCTAATTGAAAATCTTGACTTAAAACTTTCATTATATTTTTATTAATATTGGGAATAAAAGCTAATGACATCCATGGTTTATTATTCATATTTATATGGTCTCTATTATGACATAGTTTATAATGCTTCAATACAATAGATAATAGCATTTGTTTATTATAACCCACTTGTATTAAATCTTGCATATAACATTTTATAGTATCTTTCATTTGAACACAGTCGTTGATTACCTGTTAAAAAAGCTATGAATTTGAAATTAACCAGCTTTCCGATTAGTTGTTCCTGGCCAATACAATGAAATGTTAAATTCATCACCTAGGAGAAAATAGATTTTTTTACACTGCCTTGATAAGGACTCCTAAGAGTTGAAAGCACTTGGAAATATTATTTGTTATTATTTTATTTATTTATATTAAACTCTGTATTAACAATTGACACGAATTGTTATTTTATATTATATTATATACAGAAGTATTATTTATTTATTTATTCTAAGGAAAAATTATAATTTTTTATGATTTTTAAAGATTTGGAAGTCAACTGGGATTTTATTTTATTTGTTTATCTGCACCGTGAAAAGTTGGGACAGAAGAAGCTTTGAACAAAGACTTGTTGCTTAGCAACCATACAAATTGTTATACCCCCAACTTGTCAGCAGGATTTTAATGAATGACTTTTAAGAAGAAAATTCATAACTTTGAAATTTTATTATTAGCTTAATTTATTAATTAAAAAAAAGATTAACATTAGAATTAAGACTTATTTTATATTTTATCTTAGATAAAATTGAACTAATAAACATTTTGCTTATAATAATGTTAATCTTTAAAATAGATTAACAATTTTAAAACTTTGAAAACATTTTTTTTTTAAATATGATGTTTTATAATGGATGTTGTATAAATGAAATTCTCTGATTTATCATTGCTATGTACTGGAAGAACAGAAGACATCAAATGTGATTATAATGCTATTTAATCACTTAGGTAACTTTAATTATTATTGATATTATATGATATACTTTTTTAAATTGCTTGGGATTTAAATATTTATTTTTATGCTGAAGGAATGGATGGATATAAGGATGTGTGGATTAATAACACATACAAATTTTATTGAATAATATAAGCAATAAATTTAAATATGCATATATTTTATGATAAAGTTAATTATGATTTCATTAATTATTTATAATTTTATTAACTTTTTCAAAATAAAATGATAATTTTATTTTTATTATATTAAAATTTTATTATTTTTTTTTTATTATTATTTTTTGTTTTTGATTTGGATTAGTTGTTAATTTTTCCTTATATTTTTAATTTTTTAAAATTTGATATTTCTATTTTTTTTTTTTTTTTAATATTTGGTTTTTTTGTTTTTTTTATTATGTATTTTTTATTGTATTAATGATATATTATTTTTTGGTGGAAGGGGGGAGATAAAACCACGGTTTGTTTTTTGTAGGATATTCCAAGAAGAAGAGAAGGTAACCTGTATGTTATTGAAGTAAATATTGTGCAGATACAGTTAACAAAGTCCTGTATTATTGTATATTATTTCCATGGATAGTATTGGTTGTTTGTATTTTATAGTCTGTAAGTGCTAAAAGAAAGCCAAGACATTATTTTCTATGAGTATTAGACTAAGTCATACCTAATATTTTACACTGCTGTCCATGTGAATGAGTAAAATTATATTTTATACTATTGAGTCATTATTCTAGTTATTCATTTATATCCTATACATTGTATTGCTATCTTAATTTCATTGGTTATACCTCATAGAGTTTAATATTATGATAGTAGAATAATGAATAAACTTGGAATGATGAATTGTTTTCTTTATTTAGATGGTAAGATAGGTTTTGAATTAAGTTGAAGTACAAATGATCTTGGATATTTAATGCTGGTATAAAAATGATAATGGAACAATTACCATTTATGATATTTAATATTTTTATATATTTTGATTGTCTTAAAATCAATCATATTTTTGAAAAAATGCATATTTTACAAGAAACAACAGAATGAGGAGTATGAAGTGTAATAATGAATGCTTATTCATTTTATTTTATTTAATATTTTTTTATTGAACATGCAAACATAAGATTTGAGAGTGGTACCAAATAAATTATTTTAGTACATGAATAAACATTGTTTTATTATTCTATTTTTTATTAACATAGCATGAACCCAGAATATATTTTGATTGATGAAAATATTATATAAAATATTTTATTTTATATTTACTGAAAATAAAGAAATAATACTTTCTTATTCATTTAACTGATAATAAATCTGATGTAATTTTGAAAGGTAAATAATAGAATTTGGATGCTTATGTATGATAAAAATGCCTAAATAAAAGTTCATAAGCCAGAGTGAAGGCTTACATATTTATGATTTTTTATTTAGTAATACATAATATAAGTTTTCTTTGTATAAGCTTTTTTTTAGACTTTAGTATTACATTTCTTAGCTTTCATAATAAACTGTAGATTTATTGTATAAATTTTGGGTTCTAGTAAACTATTAACTGTGCAGCCTTTGGTGGCGCTGTTTCTAGTTAAAAACAGAGCGTTATAACATTACCAGGCCGCTAGATTTTTTTTATCTAATAGATTGTATTTTGACATACGGCTGTAATTTTTTTTTTTAATATTTAATATATTGTTGTTGTTTGTTTTGGACATAATTATTTATTTTTTTTAATATATTGTTGTTCTTTGTTTTGGACATAATTATTTTTTTGTTTTTCATTTGATAAATTTCAAACTATAAAGGAGACTTTGACCTTTTTTTTTGGATCTCAAAAGTACATAATTTTTGACATATGCCTTTATTGGGGGGGAGGGGAAATTCCATTCTAAATCTACTGATTCTTTTTTACAGACGTCTTTTATTTTTTTGTTTTGGATTCGATACATTTCAAAGTAATAAGGGACAGTTTTAATTTTTTTTTTGGAATATCTCAAATATACACTATTTGCTTTTTCTTTTTTGGTTGTTGTTGTTATTTAAAATTAGAATCGACACTTTCTTTTTGAATTATTTTAAAAATGAGGGGGTTTGCTGTTGATTGATTTAGCAACAAAAAATTCAAACCTGTCCGACAAACTCCGCCTCAGATGTCCGTATTTGCTTATAAATGAAAAGAATTGTTTGGTATTTTATCTTACATTTATAAATATGGGGGGGGGGGTTTGGTCGGCGTGTTTTGATTTTTTTGTTTTTTTTAATAATAACAGATAAAACGGGGTTTTGATTTTTTTTTTTTTTTTAATAATAATAAATAAAACAGGACTTCTTTTTTCTGTTAGATTTATAAATTCGGGGGGTTTGGAATGTGATAATGATATAGATAATATACATAGCAATTCAAGCTTAAATTGTCACACTCAGTCGTTCAACAGAAACGATGGCCGAAATCTACATAGCTATAATAACAAATCTCAGGCTCCATCTGAGATCAAAAACCTTCCCATTAGCAATGCTAAGCACCAAATAATTACTGACAACATTAAAATGCAAGAAATTATACAAACTTCGTCAGTTATATGCAATAACATTGGTTTCCCATCGGGCAAAATAACAGCCAATATTAATAATACATACGAAAATGGTAACAACACTCACCGTATTTCCCAAACTCCTTTAGGAGAAGTAAATAAACACAATTCATCCACAATCGGGAAACACTCTCAGAATAATTTGGAACAAAAAATAAAATATCAGCAAAATCTATCTGAAGAAAGGGAAAAAAATTTTTTTAAATCACCAGAGGTCACCAAATTCGCTGCTGTAACACCAGAGACTGTCAACAGTATTTTGGGAGAAAAAAACGAAATAACAGATAAAAAAAAATCAACAAAACCCATTCACAAACAAATGAAAATTTCAAACTAGATGAACCTTTAATATCTACATCATTCACACATTTCAAAACAGACTCACAAATACAAACCCAAAAAAATCTATATCCTACACTAACACTTTAAGTATCAACAAAGACGTTAAAACCGCGGAGACTAACTCGGTCAGCAATATTAATGAAATGCTTATAGGCATATCGGAATATGAAAGAGAAATCACAACAGAAGACAATCAACACCCCCAATCAATTAAGATATTAAATTATAATAATATTACCGACGAAATGCATCAAAACATAAACTATAATTTCAACAAAACTATTCCAAGCATGCTCTATAAATCTTTCCAAAATTATTACAATGACAAAACTCTAATCCTAGCAGTAACGAATGAAAACTTATCATTATACAAATTCCCCATGGAGCATTTATATTCCATAATTAAACAACATGATTCAGAGTTGGGGATTTATCAAATACTAACACATCCTAATGACAGATATGTGGCAATAGAATTTAAGACCTGGGCAGACAGGCTCCAATTTAAAAACAATATTAAAATACTGGGAAATAAAATACTTTGCACTGTAGAAATGAACAGACCTATGATACTACAAAGGAAAATCAAAAACTGCCTAACAAGATTCACTGAACAAGAGCTCCAAAATATCCTCAATCCCTATGGCACTATATCAAAATTTAAATTCCTTCCAGACCCCATCTTGAACTGAAACATAATATCAAATGCAGCAATCTTCTCACTAGCCATGAAAAAAAATGTTTCTTCCACTGACATCCCTACTGTAGTTAATGCAAGAGGTTCACCAATGGTCTTAACCTTCAGGGGGGTGCGGCCTCAGTGTTTTCACTGTTTACAAAGAACACACTTTATAAAAGACTGTTTGGCATGTATCTGCACTACCTGTAATCAAAAAAAGGCAAGTTCCACCACTGCAATGGAAAAAATATAGAAACAACAACCACTACAGACACCAAACAGTCACCTAAAGCAGACAATAATATTGAAAACCACACTGATAAACACAGGGCTTCAACATCAAACTATACCGAATCTATAGACATAACTCCCACAGATGTAACACCAGACCACATAATATCTAGAGATGAAGATCAAGATGAAAATCTTTCCCAACAAACTGAAATGGAATTCCACAACAATACAACCAAAAATATAAATGATAAACAAACAACTACATCAAGTACACCTCATCTCATTTCAAACCAATACACAGATAATATTCAGTCAATAAACAGTACAACATTGGAAAAAAGGGCTATGAATCAATGCTTGACAATCCTTCAGACTTGAAATCACTTCCAATAGAAGAAACAGACACCAGAATCAAAATAGACAAAAATAACACCCAATCTCCTAGAAAGTCAGCAAAGTAAACAAAATACAATAACTTCACATCCTCAAAAAGAAAGTAGCAAAATTAAGGAAAAAATTCAATCCAGCACACACCAAAACTCCAAACCTGGGGGAAAAGGATGGTTTATCTGGACATTGGAATCAGGATCTTTCACAAGAAGTAGAGCTAACATGACAAGCTATACCAAATATTAATAAATGGAAATCAGATGTTCCGGATAAATCAAGCTCAGATGATGATATGAATTCTGGGTTTATAACACAACTACCTACATTAAAACCAGATTCACAAGAATCACAAAGTAAACACAAAGTGTCATGGGAAAAAAGAAAAGAAAAACCTCTGAGCACTCTGATACAGATTCAGCACCAATGGAAGATGATTCCTATTTGGAATTACCAGATTCTATGGAAAATGAGGACCTTCCAGTACTCGTGGAATCAAATCTACATCAACTCTCATTGGAAGAAGCATCAGATCAAGAAACCAATTATAGTCATTTACTTCCAGATTCTCACCGAGACCAGGGGCCGGCTGGAGGGGCAGGGACACTATATTATGAACTATAAAATTGCAGGGATTAATGTCCGTGGCCTCAACTCATTGGCCCGTGCTCACACAATTAGAAATTGGATAAGCATTAACTCTCCCCACATCCTTCTAGTGGGGGAAACCAAATTCCATAATAACACTGACACTAAAATAGAAACATTAATTGCCACTATGGGCTTCACTAAATTTTCAGTTGGACATTCAGCAGCTGGAGGGGTTGGAATATTAATTAACAAAAAATTTCCTCCAAACAAATTCTGTATTCTCTATTTGGATAACAACTTAATCTTATTAGAAATAGACTATTGGGGCTACAGCATAAATCTAGCTTATATATACACTTCAAAGAATCCTACTATCTATCACAAAATAATTCAGATTTTAAATGCTATCCTTAGCAAAAAATCAGGCTCTTTACTTATATTGGGAGATTTTAACACCACATATGGTTGCTTTAATTTAAAATTTCTTCCACTGATAAATAGAAACTTGATGTGTGGGGAAGAATTCCTTCCTCCCGGGTCCTACTCCTTTTACACGAAATCCTAATAGACCTATTATATTATTCACCAGATTTACATTTTCATCTAAATGCAAAACTTTTACCGGTGTTGTTTTCGAACCATATGGCCCTTGTAGTTACTCTTGAAACCATGGCTGGCCTCCCAACCCCAGAGGCTCTTCACAAAACCATGAGAATGGTAACAAAATCAAACATGACAGAGGCCATAGTGTCCGAATCTTATATATATTTTCACAAAATCAACATCCTTTCAAGACCAGCTGAAGAAGCCTGGTTTTCATTTATAGGCATCCTACAGACAATATTAAAACACCACACCATGAAAGTCAAAGGCCCTAATGGCCTCTTCAGAGATCTTCTACAAATAGAGAATCAGCTTCAGATGCTCCAAAGTCAACCTATCAAAACACAAGATATATATAGTCTTAAAAACCTATACCGATCAAGACAAAAATCCCTGGCCGAATACCTATCCATTAGGAGAGCCAAATGTTATTTATCACAACAACATCACTGGACAAAAGGCTACTTGAGATGGGCACTTGGAGGGAAAAATAACAAAACCACTCCCACCTCCATCATTGCAGATGGGAAAACCTTACTGGGAACACCTATGATGAACACAATAAAAGAACACTTATATGCAAACCGCAATCTTCAATGGCACACAATCCTGGTCTGAAGTTGAACCACAGGCACCACATGGGATCACAGAAAACCTACTCCAACAGAAAATATCTTCCCTTCCAAATGGTGTACATCCTGGATTACATGGGATTCCCAGATTCCTAATCCTACACCTCAATCAATTTGCAATTCCCATAATAAAGAAGATGGTGGATTACCTAGCAACTGGTAATAGAGTGATACCTAAACTTTACCCAGTGGCGCTAGTTCCATTTATAAAAAAAAATCAGGTTATGGATCTCTCAAACATCACACCTATTTCCATGACACCCCTGCTAATTAAAATTTTAGAGTCTGTGATCAAAGACCTCATCCAAGCAAATGTCTTAAAGCATATATCTAACAACCAATATGCCAAGAAGAGATCCTCTACTTCACATGCAATGGGCAACATAATCTCCATCATTGACTATGTCAGAATCCACAGGAAGTCAGGGCCGATAGCTATTCAACTGGACATTGCTACAGCCTTTGACTCGGTACATATAGACATACTCTTAAATATTTTGGCTGAGTATGATGTTCCTGCAGCTGCTGTCCAGATCATAAGCAATTTACTATACAACAGGGAAATTTTTATCACTATCGATGGTAATATCACTTCTGGATTTAAACTGACACAAGCTCTCCCTCAGGGTTCCCCCCTCAGTGCCCTATGCTTCATCGCATATATAAATCCTCTCCTGATGGATTTGAAAAAAAATTTACCAGGTCTTTTTATACCCAATTTAAGCAGAGAATTCAACATGTTTGCCTACATGGATGATGTAATGATCATCCTACCATCAAGAAAACATATTCCTTTGCTACAAACAATATTAAGCTGCTATACTGAGAAATACAGGCTACAATTCAACCCCAGCAAGTCTGCCTCCTGGCAAATTGTTTCAGGAAGGAAAATTAACACCCTCTTCTCTGCCAAGCCACAGAGATATCTTGGGTTTTTCATATTCAAATCTACCACAGCAATGACCAAAGAGATTCAGGATAACATCCTAGAAACAACAAACAAATTCATCACTTCCTTGTCACAAGTCTACCTTTCCCTCCCTGGCAAGGTAGCACTAATTAACATAAATGTGATGCCAAAAATAGCATACTTTCTTCCATTTATCAAATGCAACAAAAGCTTCATAAATAAAATAAATGTCTTGTGCTCAAGGCTTTTCTGGAAAGGTAAAACGGTCGCGATCAGCCTCAAAGGCACTCAGCGACCAAGAAAGCTAAATGGTCTTGCTCTCCACTCCATTCAGGCATTGATTTACCAAAAAACCCACAATGTCATACACAACTTGGTAGCATCATATGGTTCTAACACAATTCTCCAAAAAACTTTCCTTCAAAAGGTAACACCCACTGACCTTCAAAAGGTAACACCCACTGACCGACCCCCACCAGACAGACAAACATGGATCACTAGAAACACAAGCTTTATCAAACAGCACTGCCCAATAAATGACTCCACATTCATTTCTAAAATATCATTATGGCAAGCATACACAATCCTCCATCCAATCTTACATCCTATAATCAACACATTTTATTACAATAATCAGAAACTGGTATCCAACTTTAAAAGATGGAGTCTAGAGGCCAAATACCTAGACTTCCTCATTAAATACAACATTAATGGATTACCTACTAATCACTTCCTCTTTTACAAACGTGGTCACAACATAGACCCTACTTGCAGCATTTGCATGAACGGCGATGAGACATTGGAACACCTTTTCTCACTATGTATGGGATTCAGAATGATCCAAGAAATCATACTCTCCAACACCAAGATAGATTTCCAACTGATCTCATCTCTGAAAGATAGTATCAATACTAAAACCTATCCAATAATACGTCTCTCGGTGTTTTTGAACTATGCCATATGGGTTACACATTGTAAACTAATCACGGAACACCCACAACCTAATATAAAACAGGTTTTTTCCAAAACAATGATTAAAATCCAGAAGAGAGACCAACTCCTGGCATTGTCGAAAACATTTGAAGACACTTGGACATTATACAATATGCGAAACTAACAACAAGGCAAAAGGGGGGGGGCTAACAATCAGATAACAAATATGTGAAAGATCTAATGTTCACACCATATTGGACAACATAGACTCATCAGAACCCAAATGGAAATAACAACATAGTTAAAACAACAATGTAAACCCCAATTGTATGATTACACATCACTGTATACATTAGAAATAATAAATTATTATTGAAACAAATAAAACGTCCAAAACAAAAACCAAAAAGTCAATCGCGGTATTGTTTTTTTAACACAAAAAATATGTATGTTAACCAGTTTTGTTACATTCTGTAGGATTTATTTATTTATGTTTTTAAGAGTCGTACAAGTTTGTTAAACATTTTTTTGTTTTCATAACAAATAAAACATCCGGTATTTTTATTCTTTTTTAACAACAAAAATTAAGCTCAGGTTCATTTTTAAAATCTACTTAACGTGCTGTTTATTGATTTACAACAACAACAACAAAAAACCTCTTTTTGCTTCAAAACAGCATGAATAGGTGTGTCAAAAGAAGAAGTATTTTTTGTATTTTTAAAAAAAAAACATCAATCAATCAATCAAGAGATGTCCAACAAACTACGCTGCCCCTTTTTAACACTGTCATTCTGGGTGTTAATTACTTGATTTACAGATAAAAATAATCGCAAACAAAACAAAATTTCTTTCCAGAAAATAAATTTATTTACCACATATGACTGAACTAAATCAACTGTAACGAATGGCAGGATGTTTTGGGCTTGCAAAAATGCAACTGCCTCACTTTTTCTGTTTGGGATGTCCCACAAATATAATAACGTGGTAGACATTTTGTTCTTCTTTTTCAACTCTCGTCCAAGTCATGACAGAAATGGTATTTTTCCACAAACAACTTCAATCGTCTGCCAGAGAGCTTGAGAAATTATATTTTGTCTTTTTTGACCCCCAAAAAAGCCAAATTAGCCAAAAAAAAAATTTTGACAAATATCAATAATACGCTGAAAATTACTAGTATGCAAAAATCTTTCAGTTGGGAAATACACAAAATCATAAACATCAACAAATAAACACTTGAAAAAGATGACAATGCTCACACTCTCATCTTAAATTCTAGAGACAATACAAATTCTGTCAATATGCATAGGAATTCAACCTGCAATGAAATCAATGGCAAACTATACGATCATTGTATTGTTAGTAGACGTAGTGTTATTGAACTTGGAAGAATTGACCATGTATTATAACCACTACATACGATCTACTCATATATTAATGATCACTCGTACATTAGGCGTAGGTTCGGCCATGAAAGCAGTATAATTCTGTGTTTTTACACAGAAACAGTGCCACCAAAGGCTGCACAGAGTTTACTAGAACCAAATTTTGCTTAACTAGAATAAATGTGTTAATAGTTTTTGGTAAAAAAATTTATCATTGTTATTTAGTGATCAAAGATTCACTTCCACAAAATCTGATCCACAGAATTTAAGATTAAACATATAAAATATTTTTCACATAATAAATGATATGAATTTATTTAGATTATGTTTATTATTCAGAATAAGATACTGGAATTACTTCACCATGACAATATTATTTTCTAGTCATAATTAATTATTCAAATTGTTGCCACATAAATCAAACATATTTTCCTTATTGTTGTACTATTCAGAGTATACCATACTTTTAGCAAGGCACATTAGAAATAAAGGATTAGATTATTATTATGATTATTATGATGATGATGATGATGATGATGATGATGATGATGATGATGATGATGTTTCAAAAGGCCTTTATTGTCTCAAAAGAATACAACGTTAGTGGTTACATAGTAAATTAACTACTACAAGTTGATTACAAACTTTAACATTTACATTGTCATTTTTGATAGAATTCATTCTGGATTTACATGAGCTTATTACATTGTCATTTTTGGTAGAGTTCTTTCTGGATTTACATGAGCTTAAAACATAGTTCCTGTCTACATATAATATACAGGATTGTCCATTCCTTATAACTTTGCTGTTTTTCTGAGCAGGGACCAAGTAGCTGCATAAATATCTGGGCTGGTAATCTGCTTGTCCCTAAGTTGAATTTTAATTAACTTATTCTCAAATGTGGCTGGTTGCCTTCTGGGGTTTTTACCCAATACAAATGCACACCTAGTGCCCCAAAGTGCATATAAGACAAATGTTGAGGCCCTTATGACTGGTACAGACCTATCTTTGTAAGTTGACGTAATTTGCATCATTGTAGTATTTTGTTTTCTGTATTTCCCCTGCAGAATGCATCTAGAGTGCTCCAAGGCCTTGCAGTTGAAAATTATATGCTGTAAAATCTCCTCAGCCATATGGCAAAGGCCACAGAATGGATCAACTGACCTGTACATTCTTCTGTGATGTAAAAAATATTTAGTAGGTAAAGCATTCAAATTCATCTTGATTATAAAATCTAGGAACTTAGGTTCTAGTTGCCATTTTTTATATTGCTTGATCAGATATTTGTTTCCTATTTCTAGTATTGATGGGATCTCCTCATTGTAATTATTTTGATGTATAAACTTATATATTTCCCAATATTTATACTTTTGCTCCAATTGATCTGGAATTGTTTTTTCTCTCCTGCATTGGTAGATAGTGATTGCCAAAAAACAATCTTTTGGATGGGGCCTATCTGTAGGTGTTATCTGCTCCAAGTGCCTTAATTTAGGAAATTGAGTGAGTATAGCAATTAGAGCATTCCTTGTTTTGAATGTTTGAAATGTTTGTAAGCTATGCAACCCCAGTCCATTTGCTATAAGAGGGTGATTAAGTTTTGCCATTGAAATTGCCACCATATTTTTCCCCTAAATGAGCTTGCAACATATGGAATTAATGCATGCCATAAATTTTTTTGAAAATTCAACTACAGGCATGTAATACGTTATCTTGGTTATTATAAGCTTGTTAATCAGTTGCACCTTTGCATATATGGACAAATATGCCTTTGAGAGTGATTCAGCTATGCTTCTGACTTCTTCTTTGAGCTTGGCTTGGATTTGACATCTCATTCCAGTGGCTCCTAGAAAAAAAGGAAAGCCTAGGAATGGAGCATGTTTTGCTCGATACATTGGCCCCCATGGATTTCCAGTGAGTAGCATCCAGGCTGCAGACTTTTCTGGGTTTATGTTCATTCCATATTGTTTTGAGAAATTGTTCAAGCCCTGCCTGAAGCTGTGGTATTTGCTTCTTTGGTGTCAAAAAGACTGTGATATAGTCCATGTATGTGAGACATGCAATTTTCTGTGTTGTACCAGGTATTTGAACTCCAATGAGTGTGCTATTGATTTTTTCAATAAGAGAATTGATATAATAAATAAACATTAATGCACTCAAAGGAGACACCTGGGATAATGATTGTGTTGGGATGAATGAGGGTGAATTTCTGCCATTCATAGTAACATACAGTTCTCTGCTCAGTATCAAGTTTGCAGTCAAATATAGCAGACTTTTGGGTATTTTAGTCTGCTTGAGCATATTCAGTAACACAGGGATTCTCACTGAATCGAAAACTGAAGCAATATCTATCAGCATTACTACTGTACTGTATTTCTTTCTCACCCTAGTGCTATCATCATGGTCTTGAATAACAATGCTGCTTGCACTGTTGATGATGTCTTCTTTGCAAATTGTGATTCACTGATGGTTGGTAAAATATAGGGCTCAATCTTATCTTTTATAATTTTTTCCAATATTTTAATAGGAAGTGGCCCCATAAATATTGGTCTAAGCTCATTTGGCCTTGGTATGCCTTTCTTTTTCTTATTATATGGCACTATTGCCATGGTATATATCCCTGTGGTTGGTTTAATTTCTTAAGCAAGATGGTTTGCTAAATCCTTGAGGTATTTAGCTGTAAAAAAAACAAATGCTTGAAAATGAACAGTGGTATCCCATGGCCACCTTGGTGACAAGCATTGATGATAGTTTTCATTTTTTTTATTATATCATTTTCACTAACTGGTAATTCACCCTCAATCTCTCCAAACATTTTTGGTTGGAAAAAAAGTGAGGCTCCGCACTTAACTTATCTTGAAAATATTTGAATAATGGCATAATCATGTTATGGCTAGTGAACATACTATCCTCAGTCCGTATGTCCATTGGCATTTTTAGGCCTGGTACATAACCCAAAGCCCACTTGATAAACTGCAGGTCCATGTGTGCTGTTGTGCCATGCAAAGCTTACTTTTCTTTCTCTTCAGATATTCTTTCTTTCAGTGTTTCACAGGCCTTGTTATAAGCATTAGTCAGCTTTCTTAAGTGTATTTGGGTGTTGTGTGTTGGAGTCATCATCATTAGTCTCTGATGTAGCTGATTGGCATATTGCGGAAGCCTTGATGATGGTGTTTGATTTCTTGTTACATGATCAACATTGAAAGAAAAGATATGTATAAAAGTCAGGTATTGTTGTATAGGATCGAGGCTCATCCCTTTAACCTTCTGCAACAGAATATATGTCTCTGAGAAGAGGAATTCTGTCACATTTCTTGGGATAAGTACTCTTATTGTTTTGTTAGGTTGTGATTAACTACTTGCAGTTTTCCTAGATTGATCGTGATTAACTAGGCAGAATGATCAGAAAATGTGGTCGGGACCAATTTTAATTCCATGAGGTGATACAGTGAGGAAAAGACAATATCTATTAATGTTGCAAACCGACCATTATGAAAGGAGACAGCCTCTTCTGGCAAAAAACCTTGTCCACTAATCAATGGTATGGCTATTTTATGTAGTGATTTCTGTATAAATTCTTCATAAGATGAGTTGCAATCCCCAACCAGAACAGTGGGGCTTGCATTCATGGCAAGAATTGAATTTATATTATAAAATTATAGATTCTATCTTTTGCTTTTGTATTGGCATATATACAAGCACTATATTCATTGTAATTATTTTTTGAGTCAGTGTTATTATTAGAAGGTTTGAATCAATGTAAAGTATTTTGAAATTTTCAAAAGTACAATCTTGAGCAACAGTTCCTGCAGATGGAGAGGATAAATTTCTGGAATATGCAGAGAAGCCCTTGCCCTTCAGGTAGGTAACTGGATTTATTGGTAACTGGATTTATTGCCAAGCCTGCATATATATCTTTGTTTCTAATAATCCTGTTATATGCGCTCGGATTTGATTTATCCAATTTCTGACTTTGACATTTTTATTGATTGAATTAAGTCCTCTGACATTGAAATTTTTATTGATTGAATTAAGTCCTCTGATATTTAAAACAGCAATTTTAAGTTTCATTAATAATTTTGTTTGAGTTTAGGCACTCATGTCTTCCTACTTTTCTTCCTCAATTTCCATAGCATCTTGAAACACCAGGCCACTCTCTTCATCCACTGCTACAGCCCAATTATATATATCCTGCTCACTGTAAGGATTCTCTTGTTCAATTCTCACCTTTTTATATCTTCCTTTGTTTTTTTTGGTGTTCATCCTGGTTTGCACCTATATTCAGTGTTCATTTCTATTAGGGTAGGCAAATCCAGAGTAATAGCCTCCATCACTTCAGTCGATGTTTCATTAGTAATTGTTGGTCATGGTATGACTTTGGTTGAAATTTTGCATTTTCTATGTACATCCATCACATCTTCAGTTTCAGTCTCAAATGCCATTATTTGTGTGTAATCTTTATTTACACTCTTTGACTGATTTTGTTGGTCACATTTCATATGGCTTACCTTTGCTGCAATTCTCTTATCCTCTTTTTCATTGTTTAATCTCACTTGCTCATAGTGCTGAGCTGGCCTTTCCTGGTGTGCAATTTTAAGCTTACTTTGGATATTGTTATCTTGTATGTTGTCCAGTGACTTATTTGCCACTTTTAGGCCAACTAGTTCATGGTCATCCTCAATGTGTTTGATGTGTTTTATCTTCTTGTCTTCCATTGCTTCAATTATATCTTCTTTATCTGTTTTTTGCTTACATTGTTTATTATGTTGTATGTCATCCATTTCCTTATTTTTCACTTTTACTTCATCTAGTTCTCGGTCATCCTCAATGTGTTTGATGTGTTTTACTTTCTTGTCTGTCCTTGTTTTATTTTCTGTACCTTCATTTATATCTTCTTTATCTGGTTGGTTTATTTCTCCACATTTTTCATTATTTTTTTGCATACTGTCTATATCTATTTTTGATCTTTGGTGTTCATCAGGTGTATATTTTATTCCAGTCTCAGATTCCAGTCTTTGATTATTATTTTGATTTCCTTTTTTTGATTGTTTTTTTTTGATCAGGTTTTATCTGTTTTGGTCTGACTTCAATTCTTTTGCCTTCTTTTTCATTGGTTAGTTTGTCTTTCTCAAGCAGCTGTGATAGTACTGACTGTTCAGAAATTTTCAGCAAACCTTGCTTCTTATTTCTTTGTATATCATCTATTTGTTTATATTTTTTTGCATGTCACCCATCTCTTGGTCACCCTCTTCATGTTTGGTGTATTTTCTCTTCTTATCTGGCCTTGGCTGATTTTCCGTTTCTTCCTTTGTATATTCTTTATCTTTAAGTTCCATTTCTGCCCATTTTTTTTCCATGTCATCTATTTCTCAGCCAGTCTCTGGTGTTTGGCATTTTCTATCTTTTTGTCTGGGTTTTCTTTATCTTCCATTTGCTCTGTTGTGTATTCTTTAATTATTATTTGCTGTGTTTTAGCTGCTGACTGGTCATTGCTATTGTGCTTTTTTCCACAGTCTCTTGCCAGGTGTTCTCTACTGCCATACACAAAACATTGTGAACTAAGTCCTTTAATTTGTATAGTCAGTATTGCTTCCTGATCCATTATTATGCTTGGGGTGTCTTCAGGTCTTATGCCTTCATTCATTTTGATCTTGAAATAAAAACTGTTTGAATAAACTAGTGTAGGTGTGTCTGAGTGATATATTGGCTTCATGTATATCGGTTGCCCAAAGGGTTTCATTAGTTTTGTGAAATCGTGTATATTATACCCAAAATAGGTATTTTTAATAATGCCAGTGTGATAGTTTTGCATCTCTCTATCTACAATCACAAGAGCATAATTTTCCAAAGGCTTAATTTTTTCTTGAAAATCTGCACATTGCGTTTCATTAATGAATTTTACCACCAGATATCTTGAGTTGGTATGCTCTTCTACGGTTGATACTGAGCTCCACATTTTGTTCTTAGATAACTCTTTATATAATATTTCCCTTAGAAACTTGTAGAGAGAGAGATTTCTATCTGTTGCTGCCAAGATGATTGACTTATTTGAAAAAAATCTCTTAAATGAAATGAATAATTTTTTCGGTATGGTCTCATTAAATCTGCGATTTATCTCTTCCACTTCTTCTTTTAACCAAACGTTTTGCAAAGGCACATTGGCATCATATTCATTCATATTTATATCATTCACTTCATTCAGGTCATCCTGATTAGCCCTTCTAAATCTTGGGATTTGTTTTGCATTTTGCGAATTTAATTCAGCTATGTTTGCATATGTTGTCTGTGGTCTAATGTGGCTATATATTCATGAAGGCTGATTTGTGCCAAACTTTATCTTGGATTTTATCTTGGATTCTGATGTGGATACCATATTGACAATATATAGCATCTGAATAGCGCTTAGGAAAACTAAAAATTATAAACAATAAATCACTTACTTTGTGAGTAAAAAGTCCATTTTTCCTGATAGGTGTGAATATTAACTATCTTCAGGTGATGTTTTAAGGAACTGTTTTTGGCAATTCAGTATTTTTTATATACTTTTGTTGGAAACGTTTATCTAATGCATCTAACTAAAGCTACAGCAGGCCGCTTTTTTATATTATTATTATTATTATTATTATTATTATTATTATTATTATTATTATTATTATTATTATTATTATTATTATTATTATTATTATTATTATTATTATTATTATTATTATTATTATTATTATTATTATTATTATTATTATTATTATTATTATTATTATTATTATTATTATTATTATTATTATTATTATTATTATTACTACTACTACTACTACTACTACTACTACTACTACTACTACTACTACTACTACTACTACTACTACTACTGCTGCTGCTATTATTATTATTATTATTATTATTATTATTATTATTATCATCATCATTATTATTGAGGTGTAGTTGGGTATGATGCAAAATCTCTCATCATCTTGAGCTACAAGTTTTTTTTTTCAGTTAATTTGCTAATTTTATATTATAGAACCTGAGATTATATTTTTACATAATACAAATTATAATTTATTAATATTATATTTAAATTATTTAATGTATTTCAAAGTCATAAGAGTACTATAGATTTATATTATTATTTGAATTTTAGGGGAGATAGTGTTCTTATGCCATTAAGATTGTGTCCTTAGGGAGATATTATCAATGTTTACCAATTGTTGTACCTTTTACTAAATGTCTCATGATTATTATTATATTATTTATTTATTTGTGTTATCAAACCATATTGACAGTATTATTTGTCTATCATCCTGTTACACCTACTATGTACCATAGTAGTCTTATTTTCCTAGTTCAAACCCATCCCAGTCCATGTATATAATCTTATAATAATTTATTTTGATATGTAGGAGTATATATTTATGTGTTTGAGTAGATATGTGCACATGTCTAATATATTAATGTCTGTATGTGTATAATGTATATGCAGTTATAAATTTAAAATTAATAAAATTAAAGTAAGTTGTGTAGACATCATTAAATGTAGAAGCACACCTATGTATATATGCAAAGGAAACTGTAGTGTGATAGATTTTATGAACATTACAATTTTTCTAAATTATACCTTTTAAGTTATTAAATTTATAAATTTGTTTGTATTCACATATAAATCTTAAATTCAGAGGTGACTGTCTTATACATATAGCAGAATGTTGACAACTTAAATCTCTTTTTAAAAAAAGAGAATCAAGGTCATCAGTTTCTGAGAAGTACCTAATTGTAAACTGAGAACTGAAAATTCAAAGATTTAAAAATAAAGTTAAAAAAAAAACAAGATAAAATCATTAACCCAACACTGCTTGTCAATGACTAAGCTGTATCTTTTGTATTTGCTAAAATTTATGCTAGCTATTAAAATTTAAAATTAAAAGTTGTAAACAACTTAATGGCTTGTGATGGGCAATGAAAAAGAGCTAATATAAAAAACCCAAAATTCAGACATCAGGGTGAACTCATTCACTCTTATTCTATGATGAAAAGCATTGGGTAAAGAGCAACCAGTTCCCATCTTCCTTTTTGGAAATCAGTCCAGGATGACCCACTGCCTGACAAGAAGACATTGGACAACCCAGCCTAATGGAGAATACCAATGCCAAATGTCATGAAGATGCCTCAGCTAGAAGATTATCAGTAAACATATCTTCTCACAGAGCTCTATAAAATTAAATCTAAAATTAAAATAATTCATAATTCTAAAGCTAGTTAAATGTTGAACATTCATAATTAATAATGTAATAACTTTTAGCAAGTAAATTCTGTAACTTTTAATTTAATAATAATCTTTGTAAGAATCTTGCCTGCTTAATGAATATTTATAATTGATAATTTTCTTAACATAATAACTGTAATCAATTATTATATATCTGTCTTTTGCTAATCTGTGGTCATGCCTATTTTTTACTTTATATATTGTTAATTCATTAGTTTATGTTATGCCTTTATTCAGAGCAGAGATTGGTAATATTAATAATTTTGGAGAGATGATTAGAAGCTCTCACATAGCTAATTTATGTTGCTTTTAGCACCCCTATAAATCTCCAATCTGAAAACCTACTTTTATATATGTTTGTTAAGGTACTATGTTTTGTCTTAATGCAGTTCAGGTTTGCATATTAAATGTCTATTTAGTTAAATAAGAGTGACAATGATATTTTAAAGCATATTAAAAACAATTAGTTAATTAATTCCCAAATATGCTTTACTCCTCTTTAGTTTATTCTTATAAACTATATGTATTACTTGATAAACTAGATCACTTATAATTACCTCTTTTTTTAGCACAATTTAAATATGCTAATTTATGAGCCAGTGTATGGTAGTTTTGCAGATTGAAACTATAGATTTAGCACTTTAATAATTTTAATGTCTGATATTTTAGAAAGTGAATGTGTCTTTATAAAGCACACAGATGCAATATACATCTTGCTATATATATTTTTTCTTATTAGAAATGCTTTGGTGTAAGGGCCACCCCATTATCCTTAGTTCAGATAGCTCTCTTTTAAAACTGGAACATGAGAATCCAGATTGTTATATAAGCTGCTCCAATCACCCGAACTAAATGTTCATGTATTTTATAATAGCACATCATACAGTCCATGGGAATTGAGTATTTGATACTGAATCCCATGAGTAACTATACATTTGGGACACAACTTTGCTTAATTATGTAACACCATAGTCTTGGAAGTCAGACTACAAATCATCAGTTTGCCCTCCATAATATTATTCATTCAGAATTGATCTGAATTTCAGATCTAGTTTATACAATGTAGACTGCATAAAGAGCACATTAATTGCTCATTACATAATATTAATAAATTAGTATGTTAGTTATCATTTTTTTAGCATTTGACTATTAGCAAACCTCATAGGTAGGACATAGTATAAAAGAGGCATGAATAGACTATAGATTATTAAATTTGTAATAAATTTTTTTAAATTATAGTGCATCAGATGAGATTCTGTTCTCAAACTTTCTCATCATTGTTACACCTGTGTGTGTGTCATTCCATGCACTTATGTTTTTTAATCTATATTTAATAATTAAAATATATTAATTCATAATCAATGTGTTGCATGTCATTCATAGTCCATCCCCAATCTTAGTTAAATTTATTAATATTAGCATTAATTGTTAATATATGCATTATCTAGAGAGCCATAGATGTATGTTTAGTTAAATTATTAGTAATTTAGTTATTATTCCCTGAGATTCTTGCTCTATGCTTTACTACAGCTGTCATATGAATTAAGAAACTCCAAGTGTGACCTCATATATGCCATTCATGGGGTAGTAATTCATGGAGCATTGGTAAAGGAGCTGAGGTGCAATTGGATTTAGGAGGTCTCAACCCTGCATCTAAATCAGCCTTGGTATAATTTTCCAAAACTCTGGATTTTGTTGTGTGAATGTACAAATATAACCATTACATAGAATTTTTTTCTGTGCCTCAATTACTTTCTACAATCCTGACTCTGAACTAATTGCACATTGGCAAAAAAATAATAGTAATTTTTTTCTGGGTATGGCACCCAATGTGGAGTGCCTACCTGGGAAAAAATTATTCTATGTAATTGTCATATATGTCATTCACAGGTAGAAAATCTGGAAACATTGGTGAAGGAGCTGAGGTGCCATCAGATTTGAGGTCTCAACCCCTCATCTAGATCAGCCTTGGTATAATTTTCCAAAACTTTGGATTTTGTTGTGTAAATGTATAAATATGACTATTACAATATATAATTAATTATTAAATTTTGAGCTAATCTAATCATAAAAATTATCTTAAGATATTATTAAAACTTATTTCCTGGTATATTAAGATCAGAGCTAAGATGGAAGATTATTATTAAACATTGTTCATTTTCTTAAATGTGGGTTTGGCAGTGTACAATAAGTCTGTGTTTACAGACATTGCTTTATTGCAAATATTTTTTGTTACTATGCATAACAAATTATTAAAGTCATGTTTATAAAATAAATTTTAAATGTGGTTATTTTAAATGTTAAAATAAATGTAAAAATAAAATGTGTTATTACTTTATTCTTTTAAAAATAAAGAATTTTTTTTCTTTTTAAAACAAAAATATTGTTATGCTAACCAACAGAAGTTTTCAAAACTCATCCGCTCTTCAAGAAACTGGGAAAAGAATTGTAACACACTTCACCATGATATCTTTTACTGTGAAAAAGTCAATGAAATTTTATAAAGATTTTTAAATTTATATCATGCATTGTATGGAGTAGATAATCTCTCCAGAATGCTTTACCTGACATTTTCAGTAATGTAGCTGAATATAGAGTTGTAGACAAACAATATACTTTAAAATTTAATCTTGAATATGCCAATCTATTCATCATTGTTGAATGCTAGTCATCTACAATTTATTCCATGGAAATGTATTTTTATAATTAACATGCGAATCTACTTATTTTAAATGCTCAGAAACCTGAAATTGAAACTCCCATAAAAAAACTATGGAAGGAACTAATAGAAGCTAAAATCTTATATTGTCAGAAAGCAATAAAATTCATTTATTAACAGTTATGTTTCTATGTTTACAAATACAAAATGTACATGTGACCTCACAAAGACATCAAAGTAAATCAACTGAATTCTTTATAGCTTTCCTCAAAGTTATTGTAAATTACAGAGAGATTTCCCTCTCATTCATGATCACCACATAAGTTTCTTAATTTAAATAGGTAAATATTTTTTTATTATCATATAATACTATTTTTCCATTAAAGTTATTGTTTGTTGTTAAAAATTTTGTATTTGTCATTCCTCATCCAAATCAAGCTGATTATTTATTTGTTAATGTGATAACTTATTGGATGGACAGGGGTAGTGATCAAGAAATACAATTGGATCTGCATGGAAATTTGTTTTTATGTATGCTCAATTTGATCAATACTTGTGACTAAAAGTTACTTGTCAATTAAAAATAAATTGTATTCAGTCACTCCACCATGTACATGGTCACCTGTTAGCTATCTTTAAATTCTCCTAGACAAACATGTAATTTCCAAATATCCTTTTTTATTATTTAATTATTAATTGAATTCTTTACTACTTGTTTAAATAGGGTGCTTATCATTACTATATATACATTGTAACGTTCTTCACATTTTGGTTGTTTTTGGTAGGTCTTCTTTTACACACTATGAAGTGAAAGTTAATCAAGCTATGGAGAAAGAAATATCTCATTACTATTTTCAAAAACATAGCTATATTTTCTGATTAACTGGCCTACTATTATTCTGACCAGAATTGCCAACGAAGTTAGTTTTAATTTATAAGAGGGTGCTATAGTCAATAGACTCCTAACTTCCTTGTATCCCATAATTTTGATGCAAATAACTAAAAAGATTGGGGTTATAATTCCCATAACCTTATTTATTTTTTAGAGAATATTACTCCCGGTTAGTCAATAACTATTAAATAGAATGCCAAAGATAATTTCTTTAATTAAATATTAATTAACAAACATGCTCAACATCCAATATTCGAATTAAGTATGTACAAAGAGAGTGCTAAATTAATACTAAATATTTTATTAAAATCTATTTAAAATATTTATGCAAGAATTAGTAAAAAAAATGGAAAAGAAAAACATACTAATCCAAATATTATTAATCAGATGAAAGTTCTTGTTCCATTTAAATTCTTCTAGCTAGTTCCTTTATACATTAAAAATTAGTCACTATCAGTATGATCATTCATGGGTAACATTAATTGGTGAATAATTAAAGTCACAAATCAGGAATAAATAATCCTAATTTACCAATAAGTTTGTGTAGATTTGTGGGATCCCGAGCTCATTGAAATTTAATTGATCTTTTCTGTTGGCATCTTTGCTTTTCTGGTCCATTCCATAGCTAGAGCAAAAAGCACAGTTGTGATGACCTATCCATTATGAAAGATGGTGTTCACAAGGCTTCATTCCCATTCTTGTGTGACAACTTCATTCAGCAAGTGAGTAGTGTCCCTGTGCAGATGCATTTCACTGCAACAGGTCACTCTCACAGAAACTTCCAACTCTAAAAACACATAACCAGAAGATAAATGAAAGGACCCAGATTGATGTTGTCCTCTTTTTTTTATACTTAGATCCAGTTTTGAAACTTCTGCACAAGTTATTATTATCATGATGCTTAGGTTTATAATCTTATACATTTATTTTTAACTTTCTGTTACAAAGTTCTTTTTTTATCATATTCTTTCTACCATCTTTAATTAGAGTTAAAAAGATTTATACTAATTGTAATCTTTTACTTTGGAATTTCATTTGTTTAACTGTTTTAGTAATCTGCATGTCTTTTTTTTTTTTTTTTCAATTTTTAACTTTCATTAAATCACAGATAAATAATTTGAAACAACAAAAATCAACTTTCATTGTACGTTTAAAAAAATAAATAAATTACAAAAACTAAAAAAAATTTCTCCAGGCTGTCAACAGAATTTACAGGCATTCCCTTCAAACCATAGTCAAACGATTTTTCTATTCTTTTTTAGTGTATAATGTCTAGATAGAGAGAAATTCTTTTGAAAATGACTTGAATAATTTTGATCTTGGTATTTACATATACAAAATATTTCAGCTCTTTTTTAAACCTTTGTTCAGGATTAGTTTGTAATGAATCTATAAATAGGTGAATCTTTAATGTTGAAAATTGATCCAAACACCCAAAACAAACAATGATTCTTAAGTCTACATTATCATTTTTGAAGTGAGCTATTATTACTGATAACTTTATTTTTATAATTCATTATTAACTTCATTTTAACTTAGTTATTTAACTCTCCTAATGGGTGAGTTCAGATCTTGTGAATTGCATTATCAGCATTTTTTCTTTTACTACTTCTAAATGCTGATTTGTCATTATACAATTGACTTCTTACAGTAATAGTTAAAAATGATGGATGGAATTTTGCACTATTGCCAATATAAAATCGAAAGTTATTTCATAAATTATCTTAACTATTAAACATATATCAGTAAAGAGATTCCACATGAAAACAACAAAAAGTTCTAATATATTCATTTTTTTTAAAAATATATTAAAATTTAGTTTGTCAATTAAATCTAGAGCTTCATCAACATTAATGTATTTTGTTTTTATAATATTTTTGATATGATCTTTTGCATCTAGTAAATTTATAAGTTGCTTTATATGATATTAAAAAATGTTGCTTGCATATACCATAAGGTATATGTTATGGTAATTTGAATATGCTATCAAGATGTCATTTTTAGCATTACAAAATAAAATGAGTCCTTTCAATCCGTAGGCCATTACATAATTTTTTAGATTAATTAATAATGATTTAGTATTTTTGTTTGTTTTATGCTTTCCTTTTTTTAAATTTTTATACCATGTTTTTTTTTTCTTTTTTGGAAATGATTTCCAATATAATTTTATTTTTTAATATTTGAGGAGTTTGTTACTTAAATTATCTCATTAAATGTGTCATGATTGATATCTTTGTAGCATATTTTTTCTCTACATATCCTTTTTATCTATTTCTAATTTTTGTTATTTTGAATAATTTGCAACGTTCTTTAGTATTTTCTGTACATAATCATTGCTAAAACTTTTTTTCAATTTAAGAATTTCTAATTTTGGAATTCCAATTGTGTTTCATTTTCAATATATTTAATATATAGGGTATACGAGCACAAACTTTCACATGAGCCACCACTCTCCACACTATCTCATAACACTGATACACCTGAACACACATATGTCGAAAAGATAAATAATCACCAATATAAGTATTTCATGCTAAACCAGCAATCATCAGTTGATCCAGATTACTATCTCTACACATATATGCTGAGCTGATATTTTAAGTCAGCTCATATATATATATAAGCTCACATATTTATAATTTCATCATAGATATTTTCCGAAGTTAAATAGTTGTAAAATAAAAATTAACAAATGATTTTAATTTAATGGGAAGGGTAAAATCTTAAACTTTTATTTTTGCTATAGATTTGAGCAAAAATTTTTAAAAAAAAAAAGAAAAAAATAAAATATAATTTATTGTCAAAAATGTTAAAAGTGTTTAATTAAAAGGGAGAAAACTCGAGAGATAAAAGGGTGGGGGAAAGAAAACAAAATTAGATTGTTGGTAGTAATTAGACTCTATTGTTGAAACTTTCACAAACTAAAGGTATTTGGTTAATAATTGCTGTTACGCTAATTAAAAAAGAAAAAAAAAGATAAGAGAAAGAGAGATAAAATCGCTTTTAGAGTAAGTCAGTTGACTTGAGAGACCAGCAAGGACAATAAAGAAAAAAAAAAGAGAGAAGCTGTGCTCCGAATCAAAAATTATTATAGAAATTTATTTTGCGGACTCTTTTCAAATGCATAGCGGCTAAAGCTATCAAAACCTTCCCCTTTGGGGAATTGGCCACCACTCCATCTGAATGAAGCTACCGAAAGAGTCAAGGAATGGAAAGAAATGTATATTGCTAGCCGGACAACCAAAGGAACACCCATGGACACACCAGAATTCTCATATACAAGGACAAAGGCACGACAAATGGAATGTGAATCTATGAAAGTCAGGCCACTTCGCTCTGATCGATCAGGGTAATTATAAACTTTTCAATTAATGGGAACTTTAGTTAAAGCGTAATAGAACTTTATTTTTGATTTATCTTTCGTTTGTTATATTTGTTACGAATGTTTCAACAATAGAGGTGGGGAAATAAATTTATTTAATATTGTAAACTATTTATGTTAATTCTCGTTAAATATTTTTATGCAATATTGGTATGACTGTATATTAAATTATTTAATATCTGTTCGATCTAGAGGGTAACAACAGGGTGGGGTATAAAAGTGCACTGCCAAGCAACAGAGAACCTTAGGGCGTTACTTGCTTGTTAGCAGAAAATAAGGGAAGTGTTGAAAGTATAAGAAAACGAAAGACACTTATACGTTCATTTTAAGTTTTTGCAAGTTATTTATTTACCAAATAAAGTGGGGTTTAAAAATAAACTTCAGGAAAGATTATATACTATAAGTCGCCTTTGTATACACGCCTGCTAGAATCCGCAGTGTTAGTGTCGGCGCGAGTAAATCCATGGTAGATATTTGGGAAGAATACTTAGAAAGTTAACAGTTTGAAAATCAGAAATTGTAAGTCAGTTCTCTCTGGATCGGGCAGAAATATAATGTTATTAATAATAATAATAATAAAGGAAAGTAATTTTTTTGTACCCAACGTATATTTGAATTCTTTAATTATTTATAATAATTAGTTAGTGTCCTTAAGTGAAAACCCCTGTCAGATTATAAACAAAATTTGTAATCGGTGAATCGCCGTTCGAAAATAAATAAGACCAGGTTTACGTAAAGCTTCGTGGCCAGGTTCCAAGAGAGAAATCCTTGGTGGCGCCCTCAGCGGCGATTCTAATAATTAAGATTCAGTTATTAGGGGAAGGAAAAGAGTTGTAGTGTCACAGAGGAGGTAAGAGGAGGAAAGTTAGAAAATGGCGCTTCCAACGTGTCGGGCTCATTAACAAGAGAAACGCCCAGAGACCAGAGTTAAAAAAAAAAAAATTTTTTTTTGAGTAAGGGGGTGGATTTCAGATGGGATTACGGGGTCAGTACTCCATCGGGGGAGAGTTAGTACTACAGGAAGTAATTGAAAATATAGCTCGAGTAAAAATGCAAGACGGAATGGAGATAATAATTTTCGAAGGGAAAAATGAGGGAACATTATTCGAACACATAGAAAGTCTAGAAGAGTGTTTCGATATATACAAAGTAGGAGAGAAGGTAAAAATAATCATAGCAAGTAGCTATCTGGAAGGCACAGCAAGAGAATGGTGGAGAACTATATATGAGAAGCCCGATAGTTTTAAACAGTACACTAAAGCTCTGATACGAAGATTTTGGAACGTAGAAAGGCAAGAAAGATTACAAAGGGACGTAGAAACGGAAAAATATTCAAAAGAAAAGGGGATGGGGTATAGACAATTTTTCTTGAAACAAATGGCGAAGTTAAGAAGAGTAATTGAATATCCGATTCCAGAATGCCAGATTATGAATATAATAAGCAGAAATATGCCAAGAAATATACAGAATAGATTAAAGACGTGCATATACAAAGGGTTAGAGGAAGTCTTGGAAGCACTAAGGGATGAGGAAAACATGCAGCAACAAGAAGAGGGAGAAGAAACGCATCCCAAATTATTAAACGTTATTATAGAAGAAGAAGAAAGAATTCAGACAATGGCGGAGCAAACGTGCCCTGTGATTGCAGTAAAATTACAGGGGATTGAAGTACAAGCTCTGTTGGACTCGGGGAGCCAGGTCTCCATAATCTCGAACAAAATGCTCAATCAAATCAGAAGTCAGAAGGGATCACTGCATACGTTACCATTAAAGAAATCGGAAATAACTATGGCAAATGGAAAAAAAGTCAAACTCGACCCCGTGCAAGTATATGGAGAAATACAAGTGGGAAAAAAAATATAATACAACATACGCTATTATCTATGCCAGGTTTAATAGAAGATATGATACTGGGGTCTGACTTTATGTATCAAACGGGGACAAAAATCAATTTTAATGAAAAGGTAGTAATAATAAAAAATGAAAAAGTACCCTTTAGTGATCGTAGTAAACTAAGCGATAGGATAGCATGTGTGAGAGTAGATGATATTGATATGGAGATAGACAATAAAGTAAGCAAGTTAGAAAAGAATAATAGTGAATGGAAAGACCGACTTAGAGAGATATTGCAGCGGCACAAACAAGTGTTTGCTACGAATCCTGGGATTATAAAGGGTTATACGCATCGTATCAAAGTAAAAACAGAGACTCACTTCCAGGGCAGGTCATACCCCATTCCAGTTAAATATAAAAGTGAAGTAGACAAACAAATACAACAGATGGAAAAATGGGGTATCATAAAAAAACAGCAATCCCCATATATTAATCCTCTGGTGATCGTAAAAAAAAAGACGGTTCAATGAGAGTGTGTTTAGACGCGCGTCAGTTAAACGCCATTACGATACCTGATAGAGATGTGCCGCCGCGTATCACAGACTTACTATTGGAATTTCGAGAGAAGAAATATTTTTCGTCTTTCGATCTAACATCGAGTTATTGGCAGATGCCACTACATGTAGAAGACCAAAAATACACCGCATTTAGATATGAGGGATATACATATGTGTTTCAGCGAGTGCCATTTGGGTTGGTTAACAGTGGATCGGGGTTGCTTCGATGTTTGGATCAGGTGTTATCCGATAGGATAAAACAACTTATTGTATATTATATGGATGACGTTGTCATAGCATCACGGTCATCTCAAGAACATTTGGAAAGTTTAAATATATTTTTTCAAGAATGTCAGCAGAAAAATATGACGATAAATCTAAAAAAAAGTAATATATTGCAAAAAGAAATTTTGTTTTTAGGGCATCTCGTTTGTGCTCAAGGAGTGAGACCTCATCCCGATAAGATTGACGCTATAAGTCGTTTTCCTCAACCTAAGAATAGAAAACAAATTAGGTCATTCTTAGGTATATGTGGTTTTTATCAGAGGTTTTACGAGAATTTTTCTGTAGACATGGAAGCACTTTTACAACTGCTTAGAAAAGAAAGCAGGTGGGAGTGGACTAAAAAACAAAGCGAGGCATTCAACAAAATTAAAGAAAATTTTGAAAAAAACGTCACACTCGCGTACCCGGATTTTAATAAACCTTTTATGCTCCAGACCGATAGCAGTAAAGTGGGGTTGGGGGCCGTATTATTTCAAGAGAATAAAGAAAAAAGACCGCAAGTCTTGTATTTTTTAAGTAGAAATTTAAACTCTGCAGAAAGAAATTATACGACTACGGAAAGAGAAGCACTGGCCATCATATGGGCGTTAAATAAACTTAAACATTTACTATTAGGATCCGAGATTATTATTATTACGGATCACAAGAGTCTAGAGTTTATAAATAAATGCTACTTAACAAATGATAGGCTTATAAGGTGGGCATTATATTTACAAAGATTTAATTACCGAGTGGTTCATTGCTCAGGGAAGGAAAATATCGTGCCGGACATATTGAGTCGGAATCCGGTACCGGACACAGGCCAAAACTTAACATTAGAGGGAGCACGTTTAACTCCACTTATAATAGATGCGGATAAGTCGATGGAAAGGGACATGAAGAGGATAAAAATTTTTCAGTCATCCGATCCCACATGCAAAAAGATAATACAGTGTTACAATGATACCGACCTACGCAAGCAAACCTACGCAAAAAAAATAGTAATAAAATAAATCGGTATAAAATGATAAACGGAACGTTGATGTTTCAGGTCAAAGAAGGAACCGATTACTGGAGAATAGTCATACCCAAAAGCTTAAGAATGCGCTTAATAAATTATGTACATAGGACATATGGACACTATGGCGCACTTAAAGTGAATAAAATTTTGCAGAGGTGGTATTATTGGCCAAATATGTATAGGTCGATTATTAATACACTTCAGATGTGTCATGTATGCAGACAAAATAAACCGGCGAATAAAAATTATGCGGGAATATTGACTCCTATTATAGCCCAAAACCCAAATGAATTGTTGGCCATCGATTTTTATGGCCCATTACCTTCGTTTCGTCGATATAAATATATCTTGGTGACGTTCGACGTGTTTTCGAAGCTGGTACGGGCTTACCCATTGCACAAAGCTGATACAAAAAATTCTATTGCTGTTTTAAAGAAGAAACAATTCGTTCAGGTGGGAAGGCCGCGTGCAATTTTGAGTGACCATGGGACGCCATTTATATCGAAGGAATGGAAAAGTTGGATACAACAGGAAAACATACACCATATCCTAACTTCTATAAGAAATCCCCAATCTAACCCGTGTGAAAGGGTTATGAAGGAATTGGGAAACTTATTTCGTGCACATTTGAAGGAAAATCATAAACATTGGGTGAAAGTACTTCCTCAAATAGTGAAAATTATTAATTGCACTTACCACGAGTCTACTGGGTTTGCTCCTGAACGATTACATTACGGCCATCTTGAACCTTCCCTTCTCAAGTGTCGCTTGCCCGCCGAGAATGAAACAGTAGACATAGCGAAGGATCGGAGTTGCGCCAGAGAGCGATTAAAGAAAAAAGCTGAACAGAGAAAGAAAAGAGGGAATAATAGTCCAGTACATTTTAAGATAGGAGATTGGGTTTATGTCAAAACTCAGCCTGTGAGTAAAATGAGCGAGAAGCAATATAAGAAATTTTTCCCTTTATTTGAAGGTCCGTACAAAATCATTCAAAAATGCGGTCCTAATGCATTCATGATTCTAGGAAAGAAAGGTAAGAAGGGAGCGTATAACGCAAGATCTTTAAAACCTTGTAAGGGAGAATGGGACAAGTCACCTCGGGGCAATTAAAGTTTTTTTTTGTTGTTTTTTTTTATATGACAAATGGGGCAATGAGCTGATATTTTAAGTCAGCTCATATATATATAAGCTCACATATTTATAATTTCATCATAGATATTTTCCGAAGTTAAATAGTTGTAAAATAAAAATTAACAAATGATTTTAATTTAATGGGAAGGGTAAAATCTTAAACTTTTATTTTTGCTATAGATTTGAGCAAAAATTTTTAAAAAAAAAAAAAAGAAAAAAGATAAAATATAATTTATTGTCAAAAATGTTAAAAGTGTTTAATTAAAAGGGAGAAAACTCGAGAGATAAAAGGGTGGGGGAAAGAAAACAAAATTAGATTGTTGGTAGTAATTAGACTCTATTGTTGAAACTTTCACAAACTAAAAGTATTTGGTTAATAATTGCTGTTACGCTAATTAAAAAGAAAAAAAAAGATAAGAGAAAGAGAGATAAAATCGCTTTTAGAGTAAGTCAGTTGACTTGAGAGACCAGCAAGGACAATAAAGAAAAAAAAAAGAGAGAAGCTGTGCTCCGAATCAAAAATTATTATAGAAATTTATTTTGCGGACTCTTTTCAAATGCATAGCGGCTAAAGCTATCAAAACCTTCCCCTTTGGGGAATTGGCCACCACTCCATCTGAATGAAGCTACCGAAAGAGTCAAGGAATGGAAAGAAATGTATATTGCTAGCCGGACAACCAAAGGAACACCCATGGACACACCAGAATTCTCATATACAAGGACAAAGGCACGACAAATGGAATGTGAATCTATGAAAGTCAGGCCACTTCGCTCTGATCGATCAGGGTAATTATAAACTTTTCAATTAATGGGAACTTTAGTTAAAGCGTAATAGAACTTTATTTTTGATTTATCTTTCGTTTGTTATATTTGTTACGAATGTTTCAACAATAGAGGTGGGGAAATAAATTTATTTAATATTGTAAACTATTTATGTTAATTCTCGTTAAATATTTTTATGCAATATTGGTATGACTGTATATTAAATTATTTAATATCTGTTCGATCTAGAGGGTAACAACAGGGTGGGGTATAAAAGTGCGCTGCCAAGCAACAGAGAACCTTAGGGCGTTACTTGCTTGTTAGCAGAAAATAAGGGAAGTGTTGAAAGTATAAGAAAACGAAAGACACTTATACGTTCATTTTAAGTTTTTGCAAGTTATTTATTTACCAAATAAAGTGGGGTTTAAAAATAAACTTCAGGAAAGATTATATACTATAAGTCGCCTTTGTATACACGCCTGCTAGAATCCGCAGTGTTAGTGTCAGCGCAAGTAAATCCATGGTAGATATTTGGGAAGAATACTTAGAAAGTTAACAGTTTGAAAATCAGAAATTGTAAGTCAGTTCTCTCTGGATCGGGCAGAAATATAATGTTATTAATAATAATAATAATAATAAAGGAAAGTAATTTTTTTGTATCCAACGTATATTTGAATTCTTTAATTATTTATAATAATTAGTTAGTGTCCTTAAGTGAAAACCCCTGTCAGATTATAAACAAAATTTGTAATCGGTGAATCGCCGTTCGAAAATAAATAAGACCAGGTTTACGTAAAGCTTCGTGGCCAGGTTCCAAGAGAGAAATCCTTGGTGGCGCCCTTGGCAGCGATTCTAATAATTAAGATTCAGTTATTAGGGGAAGGAAAAGAGTTGTAGTGTCACAATGCTATAAGTGCTCAGATATATATTAAGATAGCCAATCCTTATACTTTAATGAACAGGCTTCAATCTACTCCACACTCCCACTGTTCATCCATCCATCCAATTAAAAATCTGATGATGGAATGCTCAAAGGCCATCCTAAGGCCTAGATTCTTGTCATACCCATGTTGACCTAAGGTCATTCTGGCCCCTCATACACAGGACATAAGCCATTTAATACAAGTGATGGCAGACATCTCTACTATGTAATAACTGAAACACACAGCACAGACTTTCACATGACCCACCACTCTCCACACTATCTCATAACACTTTCAACATATTTGCAAATATTATTTCCTGCCTGTTCTGGAAGGAATTTAAAATTCCTTATATTTTCGAGGTTTTTTGTTTTTTTTTTTAAGTAATTACCATTACATTTTTATCTGCTGTGAACATATTTTTGTTGCTTAAATAATTATTTTTTAAAAATATGTAACATTTTATAAAATTCTGGTGAATTTCCAGAAATATGTATTTATTATTTGGATGATGTAATATTTTGTATATCAATCAACATTTTTTAATCAATAAAATATTTTAAAAAAATACTAGTGAAAAATTTTATGGTAATTACTTTGAAGTTAATAATTATAATAAGTAAAGTTTCTTAGGAATTAAATTTTCATTCATTTATAAGAGTTTACATAGCTTAATTATTAACAAAATATCACAAAGGAATTTATAGATGCTTTAACCAGGAGATAGATTCCCTAAATAGTTTTATTAATACTATCGATTATGTTACTGATAGATTTACAATAACTAACTATGTGTTTCAAGATTTGTGTTTGTTCACTTCTATATTGATCAGTGGCTTCCAAATTTTACTTATAAAGCAGATATTCACAAGGACCCCAGATTTTTCAGAGTATATTAATGAGACACTTCCTTGCATCCAGATTGATCAAATCCATTTCGTTTTATTATTAGAACTGTCTGAAATTTTATAATACTACAATTCTTTAATTGCAAATTTTTAGTTTAACAACTAAAAGTGGGATTTTGATTTGAAATGTGTTTTAAGTGGTGAAAGTATATCTTGAATTACTATCAAATCTGAGATCCATAACAGCTTTTTAAACATTTTTTGTGAGGAACTTCTCTTCTAATATCTAAAAAAGAATATATGAAAAACAAAAAACTGCTGCAAAGGATGTAAACTTTAGTGTGGAAGCAATACTTCTCATGGTAATATTTAATTAAACATCTAGAGATTTTATGTAGAAACTTTTTTCTCCAGGAAGGATCAAATGCTACAGTTAAAGAAGCTATCGTAAAGTATTTGCAACACAACCTCAAAAAGCGACAGCCCACATTCTAAGAAAATTATTCCTAGAAATTAATTGTATTTATCATTATAAATTAGATTATAATCTAAATAATTGCTAAATAGCATGGGGTAGGATTGTGCTTCAATATATTATTGCAAACGTTTATATACAGATTACAGATGTTTCCTTGTTATTTAATTTAAAAATTAACCTTTCTTTCTTCATTTAATTAGCAATAAGACTTCAGTCGTCAAAAAAGATTTCTAACTTTTTACACTTTTACTGAGAGATTTTTTTTAATTCGGGAAAGAATCTTATTTGAAAAGTCAAACCAATATCATCAACATAGATAAATTTTCTGCATTCTTATTCCGAAGTGGATTGATGAATCATATTGTAAGTGAAAAAATTGAACCCTGTAGTAGTCCGTTCTGTAAAATTTTAATTATTACATTTATCATTTTATATTACTTGAATTTTTCTATTAGCGATCATTTTGTCAAGTAAATTAATATTATTTTTTTACAAACTTACAAAATTATTTTTTCCCAGAGAATCATAAGCTGAAATTAGCACCTGTTTTTAATTTATTTTGAAAAATATTTTTAATGTGAATAGTTAAAGATAAAAAATTTTTCAGCAGTTTCCCCTTGACTTAAACTATGCCTGCCTTCTAGACAGATTGTTTTCATCTATGGGAAGAACTTTTGTTAATGTTATTTTTTAAAAGACTGATTGTCTTTCTTTACTGGCAAATAATTTTTCCAATCAATTTTTGCTTTAGTATCTAGAATTTTTTAAAGCTCTGAAAATAGGCTATCTGCTAATTTGGGCTTTTCTCGTTTAAAACAATCGAGGGTAAGTTCATCTTCATTAACATCTGTTTTATCAGATTTTTATTATAGAAATATTGTGAAAGAGGAGCTTGAATTTCTTCTCTAATGATGCTTTTTTGAGACTATCTATCTTGAATTCAGAAATCTGATAAACAAAGCAACTTCATTAGCAATATTAGTAATATTTACTTTAGATATAATTTTAAATTAGCCCAGATTCTGGAAATGTGATCAGGCTTTACATTAGTTTTAGTAAGATTTTTTGTTATTTGTTTATTAGATATCCATGCCACGTGATAGCATCATTTATGTGCTAAAACACATAAAATTCCATTCCCATGGCCAACCATATATTTTGCAGCCATGTTTATATAAGTAGTTAACACTTCAAGTAACGTTTACTTGATAACATCCACGAGAAAATCAAAATGGCACAGGAAAACCCAGACGTTCGATTGTGTGATTTATCAACAACAGAATCTGATGCTGTAGCCTTTTTGCAGAACAAGAATGTACTGCCACATTCAAAAAAATGTGAATGTGGAGCCTCAATAAAATTTATGATAAGAAAATGTACTTGTCAGTTTAGAGGTTCGCCACGTTCATGCAGTTGAATGGTTTCTATTAGAAAGCTCACTTGGTTTGACACCTCCAGAATACTGTTTGTTCAAGTTATGCATCTAATATATTACTGGAGCTGTGAACAGCTAACTGTCAAAGCTGTCCAGACAGAATTGGGCATATGCAAAAATGCCATTTTGCATTGGACCAACTCTCTGCATGAGCTGTGCTCTGAGAGTTTGTCATCTCGACCATGCTGTTAAATCAGCAGGCCCAGTTTGATAGTTGAGTTGATGAAACTTGTTTTAGCTGGAGAAAGAACCACCAGGGAAGAGTACTACCTCAACAATGGATTTTTTGGGTGGAGGGTGTGCCGCAAGACATGCGAATGTTTTCTGTCATGCATTCCTTGCAGATCTGTATCCATTCTTTTGCAGGTTGTGAAAGATAACATCAAGTTCAGGTTGACTATCTTCTTGGACTGTTGGAAGGGTTACAAGACTGTTGATCTTGAGGCAGCTGTATTCCACCATCTAACAGTAAACCACACCTACCACTTGTGAACTCTTCCACAAGAGCTCACCCCCCAAAACATTGAGCATCTTTGGAGTCTGCTAGAGTCTTGCAATCGGAAACAATGGGGAACTCACAGGAAATTTCTGTCAAACTACATGGCAGAATTTATTTGGCATTGTCTCCACAAAGATGAAGATATTTTTCTGGCCATACTTTCAGAGATGTATTTGTCACAGCATGTCAACACACAGTAGGCATCTTTAATTATTTAATTTATTCATATTAATCAAAAAAAGGTTTTTTAAAAAATCTTTTACATTGTTTTTGTAAATGAAAGAAAGTTATTTTTACAAATTTTTTAAGTTTTTAATATAAATAAAAGTTGGAAAAATTATTTTATCATAATTTTAATATTGGATGTAATTTTTTTAAAAAGGGAGTTTTAAACTTAGTCAATGTTAATGTTATTTTTAATCCTTTTTAAAGTTATTTATTTTTATAGCAAAAAAAAGAAAGTGTAATAAGTTTTATTTTTGTTGATGTTAGTTTTTAAAGAAATCGGCAACTAAAAAAACGCCTACCAGGTTTTAATTTTGTTGTTGTTTTTTTTTTAAAAAAATGTTTTTAAACTTAGTCAATGTTAAAGGTACCACTTTGGTAATCACATATTTACCTTGCTATGACATCATTACTCTGAAGGGGTACTACTCTAACTTCCGATCTTTAAGATAATGTCACCTAGTGATTTGCAGACAGAGTTAATTGCTAAAATTTGTCCGCATATCATGTGGAGACATTATGTCAAAGATTGCAAGATTTGGTTTCACTTTTTTTAAAAAAACAACATCAACAAATTTAAAACTTATTACGGGTTTTTTTTTTTATTCTGCTTGAAACGGTATTATTTAGCCATCATCCCATTTCACCTACTATATTCTATCATAGTTAGTATCTTTTCCACCAGTTCGAACCCTCGTAGTCTACATATTTAATCAAAAAAATTTATTTTGGTATGTAATAATGTATATTTACGTGTATGTGCAGATATGTGTGCACATTTAATATAATAATGTCTGTATGTGTATAATGTATACGCAGTTATAAATTTAAAATTAACAAAATGATATAATTAAATTAAGTTGTATGAACATTATTATATGTGTGTAACCACTTACATATACATGCAAAGAAGACATAATCCAATAGATTTAAAGAAGCATTATAACTCTTTTAAATTAATAATATAAATTTGAAATATTCTCAGTTAAAAACTCTTTATTTAAATGCATTGATATAAAAATTTCAATTCCTGGGATAGTCTCATACACATATACAATAAAATATTTACAAACTTAAACTCTTTTAAAAAAAAAGTTATGTTTTTAAAAAAAAAAAATCAAATCTCTTGCGGGTCAAAAAATCAAATCTCTCAGATTAGTCATGTCAGTTTCTTCATTGCCATAACAATGTTCATGTAATCTTCCAGATGACATGATGCTTACCAACAGAAACAATGTTGAGCATAATGATGTCATAGCAAGGTAAATACATGACTACCATTATGTTTAATCCTTTTTAAATTTGTTGATCTTTATACCAAAAAAAAAAAATAAAGTGTAATAAGTTTTATTTTTGTTAATGTTAGCTTATAAAAAGGCGACTAAACCAAAAAAAAGCCTACTAAGTTTTAAGTTTGTTGATGTTATTAATTTGCGTTTAAAAAAGCATAATGAAAAAAAACATAATAAGTTTGAAATTTGTTTTAAAATAATTTTGTTGATGGTTGTTTTAAAAAAAAAATGGCAATCCAAAAAAAGCCTACTAAGTTTAAAGTTTGTTGGTGTTATTTATTTGTGTAACCAAAAAAAAAAGCTTAATAACTTTGAACTTTGTTTTAAAATTAAAAAAATATTATTTGTAAAAATATAAAAAGCATCATAACTGTTATGTTTTGGTCTGGATTACAGACCCAAACTACAGAAAATAATACTGAGACAAGTATTACAATTAATATATTTATTATATGTACAAATATATACAATACAATATACAGTATATATACGAGAATATTTACAAATGCTGAATGTTGGAGTTTTACGTAAACTCTGGATTCTGCCTACCACTTCCAGTTACACCTGATGGCTTGACTCATGGGTAGGATGTATGGCTCTTCCAGCTGTACAAGACAGCTTGCCTCAAGCCGAGTGTGGTCTTAGCAGCATCCAGTCTCTGTGGGACTTGCCTAGCTGTGTACACTAAATAGCGTATTGCTATCAATGCGAATACTGGCTGCTGTTCAGGTTAGCAGAGCTTCCCTGGGAGAATGCAAAGTCTTTTCAGGTTAGACAGATGTTCTTCCCAGATTCTCACAAAAGGCTGACTATTTGTACCCAGATCCCTGACCTTATTAAAAACCTTCGGATTCAGCAAGCATAGTTGCTTATTGGCCTGTAATAATTATTGGCTATGTTTTTATCTATACATCAGCCTATTGGTCTGTGGCAAACAATGCTTAATCTGATCAGATAAGGAGGCATCTGGAATAGTCCACTTCTGAGAGAAGAGCGGACTATAACATCTCTCCTCCTGGTTAAAATTTACCCATAATCATGCAGGTGTGCTGGAGGATGACTAATGTGCTTTGGTGCTGGTTCTGGTTTGCTGTCATCTTCAGTTTGTTGGTTCTCCTTGCTTGTACTGCATGTCTTTGGAGCTTCCTTCCTTGTGACTGCATTAGTATAATCCAGTCTAAGTTGATCTCAATGGCGATAATGTTGACATCCATCTGCTGTTTCCACTAAAATGGTATGGAGTCCTTTTTGTTGGATTATGACTTCTGGGATCCATTTAACAGATCAACTATACATTCTGCATAGAACATTAGTCCCTATTTGTAATTTGGTAGTCTTGTCCTTTCCTTGTTTTTCATCATTTGGCTCAGGTATCAGAGCTGATGAGTTGGTTTGCAAAGTTCTATTACACAGTAGTTCAGCTGAGGTTTTTCTGGTTGCAGTATTCAGTGTAGAGTGCTTAGATAACAACATTCTGGCAATATGGGTGTTCCAGCTTTCTGTGTCGATCTTTGTGAGCAATTTTTTGGTCTCTTGCACCAATCTCTCAGCCTGGCCATTGCTTTCAGGGTGAAATGGTGGGCTGAAGACTAGTTCAATGCCATTATTCTCACAAAAGTTTTTAAAGGCTACTGCAGTGAATGTTGTGCTTATTATCTGAGACTATCATTCTAGGAAGGCCATGTGTAGCAAATAGCCTTCTAAGAGCTATTGTTGCAGTGGTCTAGAGTGATGGAACTTCCACTACCTCCAGCTACTTAGAATATGAATAGTAGTTTGCCTTTCCATAGACCAGCATGGTCCACCTGGAGTCTCATCCAGGGGCCTTTGGGTTTAGGCCAGTGAACTGCTTTATCTTTTGCTGGTATGTTTTGATTCATTTTGCAATGCCAGCAGTGGTGGACTTTAGACTTTATCTCTGTGTCCAAAATTGGCCACCATACATATGCCCTTGTGAGCATCTTTATCCGGACTATCCCTGGATGCCCATTATGCAACAGGTTGAGCACTTGTGATCATCCACCTAGGGGGATCACTACTCTGGATCCCCAGATAATACACCCCTTTTTGATTGAGAGCTCCAGCCTTCAGGTCCTAGTAGGCTGGATGCAACTCTTCTGGTTTTTTATTTGGCCACCCCTGCTGGATCCATTTTTTAATTCTTTGGAACCAGGGTCATTTGTGGTCTACTTAGCCACTAATTTACTGTTCAATGGTATGTTTGTCCACAAATCAATCATGTTAACTGACTGATCTGTAGTAATCAGCCTGTCTGCAGATTCTGCAGGCAAACAACTTAATGCATCAACATGAGGAATCTGTTTTCCCTCAATGTAGTATAATATAAAATCATATCCTGACAAGAACTTGAACCACCTCAGCAAACATGGTGAGACATGCTGAGGGATTCCTTTTTCAGCTGCAAAGGTACCCAATAGGGGTCTATGATCTGTTTGCAGTATGAATGATCTCCCATAAAGATAGTCATCAAATGTTTTAATGCCATGGATTAAGGCCAGAGCACCTCTATCAATCTGGGCATAATTTTTTTCTGCCTTTGATAGACACTTTGATGTAAAGACAATAGGGGAGAGTGACCCATCATCATTCCTATGGGACAACACTGCACCTGTTCCTACTGGTGAAGCATCACATGTCAGTACTAGCACTCTTTCAGGGTCAAAGTGTGCCAGCACCACTTTCTCAGATATAAGGGTTTTTATTTTTTCAAAGGCATTATCATGATTGCTTGACTTCCAGACTGTTTTTTATCTAGTAGCCTGTACAGTGGTTCAGATGCCTCTGTTTTGTGATATAAAAATCCCTCATAGTAATTTACAAGTCCTAAAAAGGACTGTAATTCTTTCTTGTTACTTTTTTAATTGCCATAACTTTCTTTTGGATAGGATGAATGTCACTTGCATCTATCCTAAATCCCAGAAACTCCAGTTCTTTGGCTTCAAATATGCACTTATCTAAGTTTATTCTTATGCCTGCTGCTTTGAACTTGTCGAGTTTTTTGTGGAACTCCAGAGTAGCTCTGGAGTCCAAGCCACCAGTAAGAAATCAAAGTATGGTAGGGCCTCTGGTATTCCTGCAGCCAGTTGATCCATGACTCTCTGGAATATTGCTGGGGTGACCAATATACCAAAAGGTAACTGGTTTATTTTAAATAAGCCTTTATGAGTTATTATTGACAATGCTCTTGCTGCCTGATCATCGACTGGTAGCTGCAAATATGCATGTTTCAAATCAATTTTAGTAAAAACCCTTCCACCTGACAGTGTGGATAGGATTTGCTTAACTGATGGTGGAGGATAATTATTCGATGCTAGTGCTTTGTTAATCATGCATCGATAATCTCCACATATCTGCACATCACCATTTTCTTTGATGATTGGGACTATTGGGATGGCCCATTCTGAGTATGATATAGGCTCTATTATCCCTTCTGCCTCCCACCTTTCAAGCTCTGACTCAACTTTAGCTCTCAAGGCTAGTGGCAGTGATCTGCTTCAACAACTGATCAGTTTTATCTCTTTATTCAGTGATAACTGAATTGGTGGTCCTAGATACAGACCTAGATCTTTTTTACCACTTTAGGGTATTCAGTCTTTAATTTAGCTAATGTTGTGATCTGGTTCACCTTTGACACTGCAAAACCTAAATGACTAAACCAGTCACGGCCTAACAAGTTGCTGTGATCACCTGATGTCACCTGATGCTACTAATAGTGGTAGGTGTATAGTTTTGTTAGGCATAGTTATTTTAACTCTTGTCTGACCCAAGAGTTTTATTTTTTTACCCTGATAATCTGTTATAGTCCTAGTGCTAGGATGCAGATTATATTTATTATTTTTATTAATGATAGCCCAAGTCTTTTTTGAAACAATAGACACTGCAGACCCTGTGTCCAGTTCCATTCTCACTGGCATATCATTAATTATAATACTATGTATAAATCCAGACTGATTGTCCTTAATGTGATTTATACTGGCAACTTGTTTATTTTTTTTATAGTTGCCCTTGTTGTTTTTTGGAATGGGTTTTTCCATTCTCATATTGGCTGTTTGTCTTTTTAAGTTTAGACATGCCACTCTTATATGACCGACTCGCTTGCAAAATGAGCACACAGTATGGAGGTGTGGACATTCTGTTTGCATGTGCATTGGTTCATCGCACCTATAACAATGCTTAACACTCATTGTTGTTGTTGAGCTAACTGAGTGCTTGTCAGACTCAGCCTTCTGTTCAACTTTTTGAACAGTATAATTTATTTTTTGTAATGGCTTTGCTTGACACACTATAGATTCTGCCAGTGTGGCTTGAGCTACAGCCTTTTCAAAGTCTATATCCAGCATCATTAATAGTTTAAGTCTTAAATTATGATCATTCATCCCACAAATGACATGATCATGTAGTGCTTCATTTAAAAATTCTTTAAAATCGCACGTGAGTGCTAATGTCCGGATTCGCATTGCGAATTCTCTAGCTTTTTTACCCTCAGATTGTGTACAGAGATTGAAATAATATCTCTGCATTATTGTTAGCAGTTTGGGGGGGAGGGGAAATATTCTGTGAGAATTGCCAAAACCTTCTCAATATTCAAGTTGGCCAGTGTTTCTGACCCAATTTGCGATTTTAAAATATTATATGTCTGCGACTCGATTATTGTCATCAGCGTTGCTAATCTTATTTCAGACTTTTTAATCTGATTAGCCTGCATATAAAAAATCAGGCACTCTTTGTAGCTTGACCAGTTCTCAGGGAACCTTTCATCAAAAGCTTTTATCGAGCCAATTATATTAGTCTTTTTTTTCTGTTAAAACGTGAGAAAAATATTTATTCCATATATTTGCGAGTAACCACTCGATACGGTTATGTTTGACAGATTTTTTACTCTGCTAGGGTGAGCTTCTGTCTTTTTTAAAAATTCCAATTTTGATTAGTTTATGAACCACCAATCGTGTTTGTGCTCACTTTATTTTTCCTCCCAGAAATAAGTGATTTTGACAATGGCTGTTTAGTAAATACACAAATGTCTATTGCTTATTCGCATATTTTACTTTTTATTTTGCCAGAAATAAATGATTTTTAATAATCACTGTTTAGTAAATATGTATTTCACTTGGACAGTATTTAAGTGTGATTTAGTAACCACAGATTCGTAACTTATGAGTGTCTATATAAATGCACACTCGCATATTTATGTTTCCAAGTTTTTTTATTTTTCCAGCCATGGGGAAAAAAAATCTTTTGTCAATTGCACCAATCTGTTATGTTTTGGTCTGGATTACAGACTCAAACTACAGAAAATAATACTAAGACAAGTATTACAATTAATATATTTATTATACGTACAAATATATACAATATGTATATGTACAAGAGAATATTTACAAATGCTGAATATTGGAGTTTAACGTAAACTCTGGATTCTGACTACCACTTCCAGCTACACCTGATGGCTTGCCTCACAGGTAGGGTGTATGGCTCTTCCAGCTGTACAAGACAGCTTGCCTCAAGCCGAGTGTGGTCTTAGCAGCATCCGGTCTCTGTGGGACTTGCCTAGCTGCGTAGACTAAATAGCGTATTGCTATCAATGGGAATACTTGCTGCTGTTCAGGTTAGCAGAGCTTCCCTGGGAGAATGCAAAGAGTCTTTTCAGGTTAGACAGACGTTCTTCCCTGATTCTCACAAAAGGCTGATTATTTATACCCAGATCCCTGACCTTATTGAAAACCTTTGGATTCAGCAAGCATCGTTGCTTATTGGCCTGTAATAATCATTGGCTATGTTTTTATCTATACATAAGCCTATTGTCCTGTGGCAAACAATGCTTAATCCGATCAGATAAGGAGGCATCTGGAATAGTCCACTTCTGAGAGAAGGGAGGACTATAACAATAACTTTTTTAAAAAAGCCTACTAAGTTTAACTTTAAAAAAAAGTCTACTATGTTTTAGTTTGTCCATGTTATTTATTTGTGTTTAAAACAGTGTAACTTTATCATTTTGTTGATGTTAGTTTTTTAAAAAAGCAACAAGCCAAAAAAGGGCCTAGTAAGTTTTGAATTTGTTTGTGCTATTTATTTGTGTATAAATCAGTATAACTTCATCATTTGTTTGAAGTTGGTTTTTAAAAAAAGCTGGAAGCCAAAAAAAGGCCTACTAACTTTAACTTTAAGAAAAGCTCACCAAGTTTTAAGTTTTTTGGTGTTATTTATTTGTGTTTAAAAAGCATAAGTTTTAATTTTTTTTTTTTAAAAAAAAAAGCCGAACCAAAAAAAAACGCAGAAATGTTACAATATACCATAGAACTTATACAATATGTTGATTTTATTTTAAATTTGTTGATTTTGTTACATTTATTTGATGTTAATAAAATAAATCTTTAAAAAGAACAAAATCTGTGTTTGATTTTTTTAAAAAAAAAAAAAAAAACAAGTAAAAAACAAGGTAACCAAAAAAAAGGCCTGGGAATGTTCATATGTTATAGTTTTTCCATAACAATAACGCCATCATGAGGCATGTGTGTCTAATCAACTATTACCGGTTTTTCTTCTCCGAGTCTTTTCCATTTTTATTTTTTGAAATCACCCAGAGATTTACCAAGTTTGTCAACAATTTCCAGATCTTTGATAAACAAACATTTGCTATAAAATGTACTTCTGATTTTATCATACTTTGGAATGAATTGTTTTAACATTCATGTGGGTTGTATTTCTGTAAAACTGTTATGTGTTTATTTAAAGTATCATAATGATTTGCAATTGATGTAATTCTGTTATTCACATGATCACTATCTCTTATATTAGCACATATTTGTTTATAAACAAAGCAAAACTCTCCATACAGTATTGCCACTCTGTGCCAAACAGAGTAATCAATGAATGCCAGAAGGCTTGTGCATAAAATCCCTATCTAGTGCCTACTCATCCAATATCCCCAGACTATTTTCTGGCTTGTGGCCATCATCAGTGAGGAGCTTTGGATCTGAGAGAACTAGATAGGGGTTTTATGCACAAGCCTTCTGGCATTCATTGATTACTCTGGTTGGCACAGAGTGGCAATACTATATGGAGAGTTTTGCTTTGTTTAATTCTGTTATTATTCTATTTACATCCATATACCAGCTCCAGTTAAAGTGGATTCCAAAAATGATTAAATTTTATTTTGTATTAACTATAGGAGAAATTATTAAATATAAGTAATTCAACAAATAAGGATGAACAAATTTTTATTATAACCAGACGTAAATCCAGAATTTGACTGAATTCACTGTTCCTCCTTGTTTAGAAACATAAAATAAATATATGTTGTTTGCATCTGTACATTACAAAAGCTGATAGCCTATTTGATCCTCATTTACATATTCTCAAAGACCATTACGAGAATTTAAATCTATAAATATAGAAAATTTGGAAAAATATGAAGAATGAGAGAAGGATCCATTTATACCGAAGGTTTTTAAATTTATCTGATGTTTAATAATAAATAAATCATTTTGATCAGTTTTTGTTTAAAAAATGAAAAATATATATAAATGGAATATTCACTTATTTGTTATAACTGAATGCAATATTATTATTCTAGAACAAAAAAAAACATTGAATTGAGAGAACCAACAAAGTTTGTTTTTTAGAAATGATAAAAGAATAAAATATTTTTATATGCTTCATTATTTATAAATATCAGGAAGTATGAAAAAGGAGCAAAGAGAAAGAAAAAGATCTAAGACTTTTTAATCATTGGTTATACTTCTAAGGAAGTGGAAAACTAATTTGCATTTGAACATCTCTCTCTGTCTTTCTCATGACTGACCTAAAATAATTCAAAAGAAGTATAAATTCTAATTAAAGCATTACTAACGAAATGATTAAATAATATCATTTAAACATCACCTGTGGATCACATAGACCTGAAGATTATGGACCAGAAAAAGTAAAAAAAAAATTCACAATGGACAATTATTGTTGTTACAAAATAATTGTAAAAAAAATAATTTAGGTGTATTTATTTAGTTTTATGTTTCATAATGTGAAAAAGAAATTACTTCCAAAAATAACATTTTCAATTAAAACAACTACATTTTCTTGTAATATGTATGCTCAATAAAATAATTAAATATAGACATTCTTATTCAATCATTTTAAATTAATAATATTATTGGCATTTCTTAATATAAACATATTTTTTTTAAAAATGAGACATATATTAATTTTATCTCAAGACATTTTTGATATGCCTTGTTGAGTCTGTACATGTTAAAAGAATTGACAAAATAATAATGTTACTTTAAGGAATAAGAAATTTTCATTTATTTATAATTTAATTGCTAAAGAATATATAATCAATATCTATTGAATCTCATGATAAAGGTTAAAAACCACAATATTTAATGAATAAAATAAATAATTATTAGTGAGCCTGATGTAATAAATTTAAAAGACAAATGTTTTGCAATCATGTGCGATATCTGTCATGTATGCAAGTTGTTACAAAGTTATCAATAAACTTGTTTATATTTTATTTTAGATATAAAATAAAAGCAGTTATAAAGAATATTTTACTGCTAACAATGTAATTATTTTAAGAGATATATTAAGGAGATAGTCAATTTAAAATATTTACCCATTATCTCCTCTCAAATTCCAAAATAAAATATTTTCTACAAACCAATATATCAAGAATAAAATCAAATATACATAGTGAATAATCTGAGTGTATGGTTTTTAAATGTGTCATTGTCTTAAACCTAATAAGTTACTGCCTTTCAAGTAAACATGCATTCACTTATTGACATATAAATTCTTCCTCAAATCACATAAATTCCATCAATATATATATAAAATTTATTTTCTTTTAAAAAGATAGTAAGAAATTTCAAATTAAAAAAGTTTAATAAAATTTAGAAGCTCATATAAATAAAACTTTCATGATTTTCTATGCCAGATAATTGTTTCCGGTTCTCATCTGATCCTGTGTGTCAGCTGCAGGATGGCGTGATTTGTAACCAAAAACACATTAATATAATGTTCCCAGGCTAGTGCTTCTCTATTAATATTGACTTTTTTTGTTGTTGTTGTTGTTTACAAAGTTTACTGTCTTTCGTTTCTGAATTATTTTTCCCAAATAATCTTTTTGACGATGGGATAAAAAAATAGTTTTTTTTTTTAATTTTTATTGACAAGAGGGTTTTTTTTTGGTGTGTGTTCAAATAGTAATTTGTGTTTTTTTTTAAATAGTATTACTGTTTTTGTAAAATTGGATTGACAAAATTCAAGAGAGAACAGGTTTTTTTGATGGATCTTTAAATAATTTATGTTACTTTGATAGGTTTATATTTGATTGCCGACAACAATTAGTGGGAGGGGTGTTTTTGTGTATGATTAAATAATTTATGTTGTTACTTTTATAGGTTTACATTTGATTGCTGACAATTATTGGGAGAAGTGTTTTTGTGTGTGTGTGTGTGTGTGTATGTTTAAATAAAAATTTAATTTACTTCTTATTGGTTTACATTTGATTGACAACCGATTTGACTTCCTTTCATTTATAAATTATGGTTTTGGTGCTACTAATAAATATTTTTGACAATGGGACAATAATAGTTGTTGTTGTCGTTTAATTTTTTATTGACAAGAGGGTGTTTTTTGGTGTATGTTCAAATAGTAATTTGGGTTATGTTTTAATAATAAGTTACGGTCTTACTTTGATTGGTTTACATTTGATTGACACTAATTATTGGGAGGGGTGTTTTTTTGTGTGCATGATTGTAGACAACAATTATTGGGAGAAGGGGTGTAAACGTTTAAGGAATAGTTGGTTTACGTTACTTTTAGTGATGGTGTACATTTGATTGCTGACAATAATTAGTGAGAGGGGTGGATGTTTTGGGGTGATGATTAAATACTAATTTACGTCCCTTTTATTTTACATTTGATTGCAGACAACAATTATTGGAAGAAAGGGGTTGTTGTTTTTTGTGTGTGTGTGTGTGTATGTTTAAATAAAAATTGAAGTTACGTTTATTGTTTTACATTTGATTGACAACCGATTTGACTTTTGGTTTCATTTATAAATTATTGTTTTGGTTTCCCAAAAACCTAATATTTTTGACAATGGGACAATAATAGTTGTTTCTTTCATTTTTATTGACAAGAGGGTCTTTTTTGGTGTATGTTCAAATAGTAGTTTGGGTTACGTTTAAAAAAATAATTGGTTTACCTTACTTTTAGTGCTTTACATTTGATTGCCGACAACAATTAGTGGGAGGGGTGTTTTTGTGTATGATTAAAGAATAATTGTACATTACCTTTTATTTTTTACATTTGATTGCTGACAACAATTATTGGGAGAAAGGGTTTGCATTTTTTTTGTTTGTGTGTATGTTGAAATCAAAATTTAAATTACTTTTATTGGTTACCATTTGATTGACAACCGATTTGACTTTTTTTTTTCATTTATAAATTATTTGGGTTTCCCAAATAATATTTGGTTTGACAATGGGACAATAATAGTTGTTTCTTTAATTTTTATTGATAAGAGCGGGTCTTTTTTGGTGTATGTTCAAATAGTAATTTGGGTTATGTTTAAATAATAATTTACGGTCTTACTTTTATTGGTTTACATTTGATTTCCGACAACAATTAGTGGAAGAGGTTTTTTTTCCTATATGATTAAAGAATAATTGATGTTCCTTTTATTTGACCATTTGATTGATGACAACAACAATTATTGGGAGAAGCAGGGGTTTAGGGCTATGTTTAAAAAAAAATTTTAGTTACTTCTTTTATTTTACATTTGATTGCCGATGACAACAATTATTGGGAGAAGGGATGTATGTTTAAATAAAAATTGAAGTTACTTCTTCTATTTTTTTACATTTGACAAAGGCCATTTGGAATCCCTCAAACAAGCTGCCTTTACGAGTGAACATTTCCGTCAGCAACAACGAGACTTACAAATCAGTCAAAAGATGTTTTTGGACCTCAAATCTGCATATATTTGCTGCACAATCCAATCTTTTCTTTCAGCAGCAGGATAATTTTTTTTCTGCTGTAGAAATATTCCTGCACTGGCTTCCATGTCTGGCAATTCCCATCTTTTCAAGTTTTCAGCGTTGGATTTAGCCATCTTCTTGGTCTCGAAAAATTTCTCGCTAAAACATGACTCAAAGCATGATCGTTCAAAATTTTATGCTACCCCACTCTAATCGAGAATTTAGGAGGCTTACAGCTTTACAAGGAACAATCATGACACTTAAAATTGTTAAAGGTAACAGTACATCAATTCGTCTTAAAAAAAAGGTCCCAGTGAAAATTTAAATAATTTTGACACAATCAAATTAATACACCCTCATACGATATTGTTACATCAAATACATAACCCAGCATTATGACATAGTGCATGACACCAACAACTATGGCATTTTTCTCTGCTTTTAGCATCGAAAAAAGCCACACCGTTAGCCTCTAAGCCAAGTTAACACTCTTTCTAGATTTTATCATAGAAAGAAGACTTAACTTTGAGTTAACACTCTACCTTTTAGCATAGAAAGAAGACTTAACTCCGAGTTAATAATCTTTCTAGGATTTATTTTAGAAAGAATGCTTAAAGGCTTGGGTGCGACCGCGGAAATGGCATATTTCTAGAAATTTAGCTAGAAATCACACTTTCCCATGGCTGACACGAAGGATCAGATGAGAACCTTGTTTCTTTAGTTATTTGGCTTGTTGTTATGATTTAATTTGTCTATTTATCAAGCAGTTTTATTATTATTATTTATATCTATATATTTCTGTAATAAAGTTCTATTATTTTAATTATTTGGTGATTCTCATTTTTATTCCATTTATTTAGTTTATTTTGGATTTGATTATAATCTATGGATATTATCCATTCTAATAATTTACATTTTAATTCCATCATGTGATTTAGTTTTTATTACCAACAAACAAAATTATATTTTATGATTTATATGTCCACTGTGCTTACCATATATAATGCAGATAGAGAAATTTAGCAGGAGCTAAATATTCATGACCATCATAAATTAGAAATGTGTATTAAGTTTTGATAAATAGACACTTTTGATTTATTTATCAGATGTTTTATATATCTAGTCATCATGTATGGTTGCATATGTAGTTATACTAAATTTATTTTTAATGATCCCAACTGTTTTATAATTTGTATTGTCCAAAATGGAGCATCTTACACAAAAGTGACTCCTCAGACTAGATAATTACCAAATTTGGCAACCAAAATGGGGTTTGATAATATTATACTCCTGAGATGCATAGAAATTAGAGAGCATTGAAAATTATACATACATGAGCAATATGTCTAATTGTATTATTAGAAAGCACATAGTAATTTTATATAGTATGCTTAATATAAATAAAATAAAATTTAAAGTTGAGAAAAAATAATAAAAAACCTAAGATAAAATCTGTACCTTGAAAAACATGACAAACATATGTAAACAAATATATTGTTCCAATGAATAATCTAATATTTTAATCTGTGGTCCAGTTTGTTGTTGGTAATATTAGACATGTTAGTTGATAAAAGATGGACTTTATTATCTTAACGATTCTTTGTTGAAATATGAAATAAATAAATGTAGAGATAAATGTATGTGCATGTTTTAACTTATAGAATCATTGAACTAAAATGTATAATTAGTTTTTTTATAGAGAAGTACTTTTTGAGATGTAATAAAATAAGAGATCTTGTGTGAGACAACTTTTTGGAGAGTCCAATAAAATGCAAAAAAGTACTACGGAAATATTATTTGAGAGAGACAAGTTTTTTTCAAAAATACATATAATGTTAATGGAATTAATGGTTGCAGGAAGGGACAGGTTTCACCTGCTCTTTTATACTGACAATAAAATTCTTATAAAATATAGGAAAATAGTAGTATAATAGGAGCCAGAATCCAAAAAATGAAATAGAAGCAGTATAAAATTCATTGAAGAAATCATGTGATATGAGCACAAATGCAGTGGGGACAAAGACAAATGGAGAAAAAATCGAGTAAGTGATAAGATAAAATGAGGCAAGCTTTAAAACAAGATCAACAAGAATATAAAATAGGGCTAAAACAAATAACTCATGATTTTAATAAAATAAATAAAATGGAGAAAGAATATTAAGATTTGGAAGATTTAATTAAAAGGATTATCAAAGAATTTACTAACTTTTAATAGTTGTAATAAAAATAAGTAGATTTGCAGAAAAAAATGGATAAACAATGTGAGATAATACATTTAGTAAATCCAATAAAAGAAGTTGCAAACAAAATAAAGAAATAAATAATGTTGAGCAATAAACTACCTGAGATGATGGAAATGGACTCAAATCAAAAGAACTATTCAGATAAATGTGTAGAACAGTTAGAAGTAATGAAAAATGAAATAAAGTTTATTGATAATGAAGTGGTAGAAACCAATAAGAAAATAATAAATATATGAAATGACTCAAAGTAAATCTATGTTTCTTCAGAAAAAAATAAAGGAGACAAAAAATAATTATATTCTAATCATCAAGAATCTTAAATAGAAAACAGATAGCACCTGTGCCAATTTATATTCATTTTACAAACCTAGAAGAAAATATGGACAAAATGGAAAGGATGGATGTGGTAGTTGGTGGAACTTCAAAAAATTTTGATATTATGTAAGAATGTAAAACTAAAATTGATGCCAGAGAGGCAATGAAATGTATAGAAATAAATAGCAAAACTGTGTAAGTAGAAGCATGATAAAATTTTAAAACCCACAAAGTTATTTAAAAAAAATAAGTAGTGATTTGTTTTCTTTAGTGGATAAAAAAGTTATCAAATAGTCATGAAGTTATAGTAGAGGAATTCAAAAATGAATTACAAATTGGAATGGAAGAAGCAAAACATAATAAAAAGTCAAAATATACAACTCAAGGAAAGAGATGAAAATCTTATGTCATATGAAAATTTTAAGATATAAACAAATGTTTTAAAAGGATGAAGATTTAGACGTAAGTATACAAATGGTTAGAAAAAATAAATTAAAGAGTCATAAATATGTTGGCAAGAATGAAACAACTGATGGATCTCCAAACAATAATAATAATCACAGAGAACTGTAAATAAGTGGTGGTAAAACAAATGGGAATGTGTGTAAAATTAAGAAATGCTAATGTAAATTGTCCAAAAGTAAAAAATGTTATTCATTTGCTAGAATATTTTAAGCCTGCCCAGAGAAAACACTTATTATATTACTATATGCTTAAAAAATCACATCCTGTTAGCAGAAAAGACAATACAAAATTTATAACCTAAAAGATAGCATTGGTATTCTGACTGAATATTTTTGATATTTGAAGAGTTATTCAACATGTTGTATAAATAATAAGCAGGAAATATTTAATATACAATAGAGAAAATACAAGCAAAAGTTTTTGTATAGTGATGTTATTAAGTAGTTATGATTATCAATTAATTTTTTGTTGATGATGTTAATAAAATTCTGTTGATATTAATATTTATCTTGTAAATGTAAAATAATATCACTATTATGGAGAATATTCTCAAAGTCAAATTGGAAAAATGATGGGGATAATAAAGTAGAGCAGAAGAAAAAATATGACATTAAAGTTTAGTAAATAATTTTAAAGGAATGTTTATTTTCTTTACCCCCCCCCCTGAAGAAGGGAAATTGAAGTTGATGGCCTCAATATAACAAGTTGGTGAAGTGGGAAATAATTATAAAAAATATTACAGAACAAAATATTAGCAAGGCTGTTCAATTGGATTTCTTTAGTGTGATTAAATCACTAGGCTTGTTATAAATGTGGGGAAATATTGATTTTGAAAATAGAAACAACTCAATTTTATTTCAATTATGAATAGCATAACTAAATATAGGATGAGAATTTTTATCATGGAAAATATGGGATGAGGGACGATGCACATGTTGATGTTGAATGATAATAAATTTAACAATTTTAAAAAATTAATAAATTAATAATAATAATAATAATAATAATAATAATAATAATAATAATAATAATAATAATAATAATAATAATAATAATAATAATAATAATAATAATAATAATAATAATAATAATAATAATAATAATAATAATAATAAAGAAAGAAAGAAAGAAAGAAAAAAGAAAGTAAGTAAGAAAGAATTTTGATTACATATTTTATTTAAAAGATAAAACAATATGTGAAATATAAATGAAATATTGATCTATGAAATGTATTGATTTTATTTGCAAAGTTTAATTTATGGAACAAATAAACATATTATAAATAAATGCATTTTTATTATTCTAGAATAAAAATTTTGAAGTGGTAGGACCAATATATAGTTTGAGAATAAAATATTTTTCTATATTTGGTTATTTTATCTCGAGACATTTTTGACTTTCTCTTAGCCTGTTGTATCAAAAGAATTGGGAAATTAATAACGTTAATTTACATTAAAATAAATATTTTTAGAAAGCTGGAAAATTATATTAATATTTTATCAAAAAAACTAAGTAATTGACATTACAGTTTAATTGGTAAATAAACGTCATGAGTAGATGATAAAAACCTCAATATTAAAAGGTATTAAATTATTACAACGCCTAAAGCTAAGTTTAAAAGACACATATTTTTCGATAGTGTACGGTGCTTTATGTTATTCACAATAAAATTATTAATAAATATGTTTATACATATTTATATATAAAGAAAAGTGGATTTAAATATATATATATTACGGCTAACAATGTAAACATTTTAAAAGATATTTTGGGGAGATATACAATTTAAAATATCAATCCTGTATCTCTACCCAAATTCCAAAATGAAACATTTCTGCAAACCAATATAATAAGAACAAAATCAAATATATATGATGCAAAATCAGAGTATATGGTTTAAATATCTGCCATTGTCTTAAAACTTGCATAAATTCACTTATTGATACATAATTTTTTCCTCAATTCATATAAAATGAATTTCAATATATTTGTATATTTTATTTATTTTCTTTTGAAAAAAATAATAGGAAATTTCAAATTAAACAAAACCTCACTTAAATGAAGATTTCAAGAATGCTCTGTTCAAGTATTTTAGTTAGATACTTTGTTATTATCATTTATTTATTTTTATTTGTCAAACAATATTTTTTATTTTTTTTTTTATTTGTATATATTTGTGAATAAAATTATATTGGGTTTTTTTTTTTTGGATATGATTATAATCGGTGGATATCATTCATTTTCCTGGGTTGTTTTAATTTCATCCTGCGTTCTACTTATTATTAACGTAACAATGATATTCTATTTTCTAAATTTATATTTCCAGTGTTCATACATTATGTAAGTAACCAGATTTACATGATACCCATAAATTAGAAATTTTTGACGGTTAGGATAAATAGATACTTTTGATTAATTGATGGGATGTTTTATTACGCTCTTTTAAATACGTGTCATATATATATAATTAGATAAAATAAATATAATAAACAAAAAATGATAGATTAAGCTCTACTATATTAAAAATATCAATATATAAAAATTAATAATAGCTACTATAGCAAGCTTAGTATGTCTGCCACCGTGGGAAGCATTTTACGATCACAATTTCAAAATTTTTAAAAGAAAAGGTCTCGCTGTAATCACACTACATTAACGTGAATGATCAACTTTCCATAATTTATGTACATTAACCCAATTACATTACCGAATATTCAGTTATTTGCATGTGGAAAACTATTTGAAAAAAAAAAAAATCAGAGACATATTTTATAAATATGCAAATAATTTATTAAATAAACAATGTAAATGTATTAATACAGTATATGTAAATTATAAAAAGTTAGACTTTTTTCCCTCATGTGTCATAGCATCAGACGGGAATCGAACCCGCTAACCTGGGACAACTGTTTGCAAAGCAGCTGTCACTGACCTCTCGATCACCAACGTGGAATATTACTGTTGTGTGACTTTAATGAGATTTCTTTTTTAAAAAAAAAATAATTTTTTAACTGTAAAATGCTATTCCTCATGGCGGATATGCTGTAAACTGGCTTGAGCTATTATTTATTTTTATATAGTGATATTATGAATATTGTAAAACTTATTTCAGAGCTATATATATATGCTAATTACCATGACATCATCATCATCATCAATCATTATCAATCCACTGCAGGATGAAGGTCTCTTCAAGTTCAAACCATCTTTTCCACATCTCCCTTTGCACACTTTCTTATTTCATCCATCCATTTCACATGTGGTCTCTTTCTGGATCTTTTACAATCCCTTGAAATCCAGTTTAAGATTTCAATTGTCCACCTATTATTATCCCTTCTAGCAATATGTCGAGATGAACTCTACTTTAGTCTTTCAATTTTTCAATGAGGTCAGTAACACCTGTTTGTTCTCTTACCCATATATTGCATTTTCGATCTCTTCTTGTTACTCCCAACATGCGTCTTTTTATATTGCTTTGAGTGGTCTGAAGTCTCTGTATTGCTCTTGTATTAAGTGTTTAAGTCTCAGATCCATAAGTAAGATTTGGTAAAACACATTTATTAAAAGCAGCCTTTCTTTTCAGACACATAGGCATATTTCCTTTAGTATAAAGTTATTTCTATCGAAAGGAGTTCAACCAAGTTTAATTCTATTATTAATTTCATCCATTATGTTTCCATCTGTAATAATAATCTGACCAAAGTATTTGTAGATGTTAACTTCTTCTAACTCCATAATAATCAATATTTATTTTCATATTTTGAGAAAATCTATTAAATATTACTTCAGTCTTTTTAACATTTATCTTTAGTGCTACTTTCCTACATTCACCTGATAACTCCTGCAACATTTCTTGCAGCTCTAAAGTATTATTTTCAAAAACAACTACATCATCTGCAAAATCGAAATCACTTAAATAATCTCCATTTATTTTCACTCTTTTAGCTTAGTATTTTAATCCACAAAATACTTTTTGCAGCACTATTGTAAAACATTTTGGAGATATGGAGTCACTCTGTCTTATATCCTTCTCAATGTTGACTTTCCCAGTATCATTATGTAATCTAATTGTTGCTGTTGCATTTTTATAAATATTTTTTAAAATATGACAATATCCTGGATCTATACCTTGTTGATCCAATATGTTAATCATTGACGAAATGTTTATAAAATCAATTGCCTTTTCATAGTTTACAAATCCAAAGCATAATGGCAACTCATATTCATTTGTCCTTTCTATAACTTCTTTCAATACCTGAATATGATCTACTATACTAAAACCACTTTTAAAACCACTTTGTCCTCTTGGTTTGTGGAAATCCAATGTTCTCTGTAGACGAGTTGTAATTATCTTGGTAAAAAATTTATATAAAACTGATAAAAGGCTGATATGTCTGTAATTTCTAAGATCTTCTTCATCATCTTTTTTAAATATTAATATTAATACTGCATTCTTCCAATCAACTGGTACATCTTTATCATTTAGACATTTGGTAAATAACTTTGCTAAAAAAATTCTTTTTCTTCACCTGCTTCTTTTAATATATCAATTATAATTCCATCTTACCTGGAGCCTTTTCTTTCTTCATAAATTTAATTGCATGTCTCCCTTCTTTATTTAAAATTCTGGGGAATTCGAAAGATATAATAGATATAGGAGGTACTTGTTCTTCATTACTGTATAATTCTTGATAAAGGTCTTCTATCCATTTCATAATGTCATCTCTCTTTTTAGTAATAATTCCATAATTTTTTCTTATTGTAGATATAAATTTCCTACCAATATCAAAATGTTGTTTTACACTCTTGAGACTTTTATTTTTTTCTACAGCTTTTTTTGCTAGTTTACAATTATACATTCTTATATCATTTTCAACTCTTTTCTGCACCATTTTACAAAATCCGAGATATTCAATCCTTTTTAATGCATCATTTTTGTATATTTTTATATTCCTTCTTTTCTTCATACATTCTCAAATCTCAGTAGAAATTTATTGGTCAATTGCTGCTTCTTTCTATTAGCTATCTTTATTGCAGATTTTAAAAGTGTGTCAGTTATTTTCTTATTAATTTAATTCAAATCTGAATCATGTTCAAAATCTACTAATACTTGAAACCGATTTGTAAGTTCTAATTTAAATTCATTAGAATGTTTCTGAAGATTAAGAATATCAACTGTAAATATCGTTTTTCTTAATAATTTTTGTCTCTCTAATTTTGCATTAACACGTATCTCACATCTTACTAATCGATGATCACTTCCTGTGTTAAATTTATTAAGAACATTACAATCTTGAAATATGTGTATTTTCTATTAGTCAAAATATAATCCAATTCTGCTGTACCTTCATTTGGATGCTTCCACGTGTCCACTTCCTTTTAACATTTTTCTCAAAAAAAGAATTCATAATATAAAGGTTTTTTTTCTGCAAACTCCACAAGTCTGTGTTCTCTCTCATTTCTATTACTATAACCAAAATTACCTACAACACTTTCATCTTTCATTTGTTTACCAATTCTAGCATTAAAGTTTCCCATAACAATTTTAAAATGTTGTTTACTCTGATCAAAAGCCTTTTGTACATCCATATAAAAATCTTCTACCATTTCATCACTATAAGATCTTGTTGGGGCATAAACAAGAATTATCTGAATTTTGGAATCTGCTATTAAATTGTATAATTAATCTTTCCACTCTGTTCGATACACCATTAATCTCCACAATGTTGTCTTCCACTTTTTATTTATAATGAATCCTACTCCACTTGTATTTCCAATATTCGTGCCTGTATAGTCGAGTACATGTCCACTTTTTAAGTCAATTCTCTCTTCACATTTTCTTCTAACTTCACAAAGTCCAATAATGTCCCATTTAATATAAGGCAGTTCTTCTTCTAATTCTTGCAATCTTCCTTCACTTGAATGTGATCTGCAGTCGTAAATATCTAAAAAAAAGTTGTTATCAAATGACAGGTTGAGTCCACAATCAGGGGATTTTTAGCATCCTCTACCTTCAGCCACCAACTGCTGCCTTGGTTGGTGACTTTACAGCTTCCTGTAAATAAGGGCCATGATTTATTTTTGTCTGTCATGATTATATATATATATATATATATATATAATCATGATATATATTTTTCTATATATATATATATATATATATATATATATTAGAAAAATATATATCATTTACACATACATTCATTCTGTCTTATCAAGCAACTGAGAAGAAAGATCATGGTGTTTCTTGATCTTAAATTCAGAGATAAGAGGCCAATAAACTCACCATGCTGGCTAATGCATGTTGGTGAGCAGCCCATCCATATTTTGTATACTATAGGAATAATTACATAGTAATAACAGCTTCAATGACAAGAACATATGGAGTGGGCATTAGGAATTTGCCCTGCTTGGTTTCTTTAAGGCCTCCAAGTTAATATTAAACTCCTTTCTGCGTGACTACATAAAATTTGACTTTCTTCCTATTGTTACTCAAAATTTATTAATTGATTCTGACTCCTATATAAATTGTGTTACTTAAAGTGAACCATCTTACATAAAAGGATTACACCTACTTGAAAATAGCTTATATTTGGATGCCAATATTAAAAATAAATTAATGCGCTATTTTAATGATTAAAAAAAAAGGTGATCCAAAAACTAATTATAAAATATGCATTTATAATTTACATTGAATAGTGAATTGATTATTTCTAGGCAGTTACTTTGGCATAAATGGGTGAGTTTATATATATATATATATATATATATATGTGTGTGTGTGTGTATGTGTGTAAATTTATAAATAAATATTAGAAAATACAGTACTTAAAAGTTTATAAAAATATATCTATAACTGTCACTTAGAAGCGCTTTCAACTATCTTGATAGTTTTTGTCATCTAATTCTTTTAAAATGTCAGCTTTCCCATAATTCCATGATGTCAACTTTCCCATAATTTCATGATCTTAACGTTTGCTGCTTGCCTATTAATTAAATCTTGCTTGTATTTATATATTAACATCGCTTCTTTAATTTTTATTTTATTATTATTTCTTTCAGTTTCCAATATTTTTATGTTACTATAATTAAAATCAAAACCATATACACATGATTTATTATGGTCATACAAGATATAATCTGATAAATTATCATTATTTTTAAAATTTTGTTTTGTATTTTGAACCCTTTTTAATAATAACAAGTCCTTTGTCCTTTTTTCCAATGTGCACCTCAATTTACCTATATATCCACCTGCCACACCTACATGTCCATTTGTAAATGACACAATTTTTACTTGATAATAAAGTCTTATCTTTTTTTTTAATTATACTAACGTAAAAATATTGGAAACTGAAAGAAATAATAATAAAAGAAAAATTAAAGAAGTGATGTTAATATACAAATACAAGCAAGATTTAATTAATAGGCAAGCAGCAAACATTAAGATCACAAAATTATGGGAAAATTGACATCATGGAATTATGGGAAAGCTGACATTTTAAAAGCATTAGTTGACAAAAACTACAAAGATAGTTGAAAGTGCTTCTAAGTGACGGTTATAGATATATTTTTATAAACATTTAAATACTGTATTTTCTAATATTTATTTATAAATTTACATATACTATTTTGAAGAAATACAGACATTGATTTGTAATATATATATATATATATAATATTCTAATCAAATACAGAGAGGGGTGGTGTTATTAATATAAAGCAAACAATATATATGGTTATGAATGCATGAGAGACTCCTGATATTATGATAATAATACATTAGGTTAAGCTCAGTGGTCAGTTAGTTAACTTTTACTTTTTACTACAGAGACATGCATAAAAATAAAAGGAAATCTTGAAGCAATAATAAATGCATTACTCATAAAGTAAATAAATAAATTAGGAAGAGTAAAAACTTCACTCATTCCTAGACAATACTTTTAAAACATACATTTCCCTCCACCAAAATACATTCTCTGAGCAATAAATATTTTAAATTTAAAGTTAACACCTTTTAATAGAATCTTTATATCTTCATTTTAATATCTTATATAGCAAATATTTATCACTAAATAATTATTTATTGATCTCATCTGATCTATTCTACTCTTGTGGAATGAAATGTAATGTACCTTTCTAATGGTACAATAAATAATAATGAATTTCTTATGCTACTGCCTTAATTATAATTCAGACAAATGGATTAATAATTATTGAAATAATAAATAATAATCTCAGGGTTCTTCTTGTTAACTTTGGAAACTCTACTGTTGTATTGGGTTGCTAAATAAATGATTGGCATCCTAATAGACTATAGGAAACATACACTTCTCTTATAAACTAATGTATCTTAATATATTATTATTATTATTATTATTATTATTATTATTATTATTATTATTATTATTATTATAATTACATAAAGAAGTGTTTAATCTGCTTAACAATTACATAAAACAAAATATATAAAATTGAGAAAAATCATAATCTTTTATCCAGGTTGTCACTCGAAATAATAGAAAGAAAGGGTGTGATATCTTTCTACTACTCAAAAACAACATAAATAAAATAATTAAAGGTTGTTGTCGATGAGCAGATATATCCCACTAGATGGCGCTGTTTTCATGCTAAAATACATAAAAATGCCATTTCCACGGCTGACACCTTCGAACCTGCATTTTCTATAATACAACTTTTTTGTTGTGCTACAGATTGCAGGCCACTATGTCGCGTCGCAGTACAGCATGTATGTTTTACGCAGCAAATACATTTTGCGAATTCACACAGTTTATAAAATGATTACAGCTTGGGGAGAGGGTGTGTTTTTTTGAATTTGATGGAAATGTTGTTTTCATTGGATTTTTTTTTATTTTAAAGTATTGAAATGTTCAGATTTTGTAAAGTAATAATTAACAGACTTTTTACACCATAGTGTATTGAAGTTTTAAGTAGTAAATGTTGATGAGATATATGAATAAGGTTATTTGGAATTAGGTAACAAGTCAAGTAACGTACTGTTCGTAACATTCCATGAGACATTTTAAGATTTTACAGTGTGTATATTTTTGAAATAAAAAAAAAGCGTTAACACAAAAATATCCAGTAATAAAAGTACAATTAATTGTACACTGTTTTTTTAAATGTCATAAAAAGCATATATTATAAACATTATATATATATATATATATTTGTCGTTGTTTAAAAAAGTTTTAGTTTCTTTCTTTTCTCCGACTACTGTTATTCTTTGTTGAATATAGTTTACGTTTATTGTTATCATTTATTTTATAGATGTTAGTAAAAAAAAAAAAAATATTTACAAAAATACGATTTTGATATTTTTTATTTTAACCGTAAAACTAACCCTAAACTAACCCTAAAGCTAACCCTAAAACTAACCCTAATCCTAACCCTAATGCTAACCCTAATCCTAACCCTAAACGTAAATGTAACAAGTTTTACTTTTAGTTATCATTCTATTTGAAATAAAAACTAGCGGTAAACAACAACAAAAAAAAAAGCCGTAACCCCAGTAAAAAAAATCTCCGATAGAAAATGGATTTTTTCTAATAAAAAGAAAACTAAAAAAGACGAATCAAATTGTAATTTGTTTATTTTATTTTACATTTATTATTATCATTTAATTTGTATACGTTAATAAAAAATAATATTTAAAATTAAGTAATATTTAATAAAGACGATTTTCTTTTTGTTTTTATTTTCGCATTACAAAAAACACATCAAAATGATTATAATTAATGGCCCGTGAATGATCATATTTTATAATTTTAGCGTGAAAAGTGCACCATCGAGTGGGATTTAGCAGCTAGTCTACGAGAACCTAATTAAATTTAATTGTTGTACTTTTTTATTAATAAGATAAATGAAATATTGTGCAGTCTGAAAAATGGATTATGTAATCCCAAGCAAGACTAAATAAATATTCTTTTTTTTTAATTACAATCCCAGCTTTGGAATTGAAACATTTATGGAATTTTTTCATTTTTAAACATTGAGATTTTGGATATAGATGAGAATTGATCATCTGATTCACCAAGATTTCTGTTATAATTAAGAATTCAGGACACAAGAAATCACATATAGAAAAACAAAAACTAGATGTTAATAACAACAAATATATTTATTAACATATTAGATACAATACAAATTTATTTACAAAATTAAGGCAAAAGTTATTTGCCAAACATAGGCACTGTTATTTTTTTAGTAGGATTTCATAACAGATAATATTCACTTGCCTAACAATAACTAACTATCTATTATAGTTTTTTTTTTAAAAAATTGGATAAGTTATTAAGAATATCTTCATTTCAAGTAAATTGTTTCAACATTTATCTAATTCATTTTCAATCTATTCTAATTAAATCATCCCTTTTAATAAGCCTTTAAAAAATTGTTTAAACTATAAGTTAAACAATACAATCCCTGGAATAAATCCTTTTATCAGGAAACAGCTCATAATACCTTTATTAATAACATTTAAACACATTAAATATTAAAATATCTTTGATCTGAACTATTTTATGACTGATTTAAAACTAGTAAACCCATATGATAATGGTAATTATCATAGTAAGACAAATAAGACAGATGTTGTCTAGCACTATTTTTTAATAAAAATAAATAAAACATATGGGAACATTCATCAGAAGCCATGTACACACATATTATATATTTCATTTTATGTCCACATAATAAAGAAATATTTAACCTTGAATGTCTTACTAATCTATCAGTGAATTACTCTCAGATGGTGATGAAATGACATTGTGTATGTGTATTTCCTATTACACAATTCACCAAAAAATAATCATTTAAAAACTATTAATAAATTGTTGGTTTACTTGTGAACTACTGGTAAGGCACATCAGCCCAATATTGTCTCTTAAATAATTAAATACTTCAACATCTATCCTATCATTGCTATATTATTTTTAAAAATAAAAATCACTTCACCTTTCATAGTGGAAAATGTTTAACAATATTATGAAAGATATATTAATAAAGACAGGCTCCTCAGAGAAAAATCCTCAGAGCAAAACCATATGAATAAAAACAGCATAGTGGATTCCAATACCTTTATTTTAGGCAAAAAATACATGTGTGGACAAGATCTCAACACATAGGAAAAATGGAATACACACGATAAAACGATCCTCTCATGGGACCTAGCTATCATATGAAAGTAATCTTAGAATACAAACACTATCCTCTCATGGAATACAAAATGTGAACAATGGGGAGAATGCGTTCCATCCCACAAAGCACAGTAAGTATAGCAACATTTAATAAAGTCTAATGTTTGGAGGCATAAATTCTAGACTAAACAATGTCAAGATAACAAAATTGTCACTTATAACTTAGATAAATTAATATTCACACTAAAATTACATACCTTAAGCAATGTCTGAAACCAATAAGTTTATTGTCAGTCAAATAACTGTAAAATTTTAAAAGAGCACAAAATTCTGTACTGAATAAGGAATACACACACATGCAATGAAGAGTATAAAAATTTATAAAGATAAAGTGGACATAATAGCAAAGTAGATATTAATAAATATGACTAATAAATGATTGGTTATATTAAAATTTAACCATAAAATTATTATATCATAATAATTATGAAATTATAATGAACTTCTGATAAACATACATCAGCTGTTTACCTATAAATAAATTAAACTCATGAACCATATAAAAATGTAAGAGATAAATATCTCTATTTTGACCAAAGGCATTATAAAATGTACCTTAAACCAATGAATATAAAATATATAAATTTTACCTTCCATGCTGTAGGAATACCTACACATTCTGTTATAAACCAATTAAAAAATAATAATAACAATAAGTACCTTGATATATAAAATATTAATATATATATTATTTTTTATAAAATATCCTAGTTCTTTAGTAGAATTCCTTCTGTAGTGAGCAGTTTGTCAAGGGTGCAATGTCCTTTCTTGAAAAGTACTGTTTTAGCATGAAATATGTATATTGGTTATTATTTATCTTTTGGATGTATGTGGGTTCAGGTGTATCAATCGTATAAGAAAGCATGGAGTGTTGAAGGTTGAGTGAAAGTCTGAGTTCAAACCCCTTATAGATATCATTTTAGTAATTTTTTTAAAAAAATTACTATTAAATTTGACAATTTTCAATTCAACATAATGCATTTATTTAATGTCTGTTGTCATTATACATGCAAACTATATTTTCCTCTATAAAGTTATCGACTAATTTTCTTGATTCCATTTTATTCTAAGTATTTTTAGCAAAATACTGAGAAAGCAAAGAGTATTAAAAGTTCTCCTCCTGTGTCAACAATAACAAGTTATTTATTACTTGTAAATTTTTATATTAAGAAAATATTTCAAATATCTATAAAAATTAATGAAGCTGAGTATTTTAACACTAATAATTGGTAATAGCAGTTAATATAACTGTTTATCTTCAAAGTCAAAATTTTTAACAGTCTTTTTTTTTTTCAAACTTTAATCTCTTTCTCCTAAAGGTGAAATACAATAGTGAAAAGCAAAATAGTACATGGCTCAGCATGGTTTTATAAATTAATATAAAAGATAACATCTGGTTTCTTTTATAGTTTCTTTTTAAGTGTAACTGACATAATTGAATCATTATAAACTGATTATTCTTTTGAAGCATGACATTAATGGTTTAGAGAGTTCAAATTGAATTTGAAAATAAAAACAAAGATGTCTTATAAAAGTTGTCTTAGCACTGCATTGTAGGCTAACAAAATATAAAATTTAGTAAATTTAAACTTAGATAATAAAAAAATAATTAAAGAAAAGTATTACTGTTATTTAAAGTTGAGAAGATTGCAATGGTCAGTCAGGACATTAAGAAGCCTGTCAGAAGAAGAAGCAGTAGAAGCCCCTGTACATTGACAATCCTCATCTTTTATACTTCTATTGATAGACATCATTAATTAATGCATGCTTATAAAAATAATGACCTCTATTTTAGAAAATGTAAGTTAACATGTGGAACTAATTAGTAAAAATTATGTAACTTTGTTCTACATTCTTTGATCCATGTGACCTTAATGACCAAAATTGAAAAAAAAATTAATTGAATTTTATTAATTAAGACATTTAATAAAATAAAATAAGATAATAAGGAATATTTTAATCTTTAAAAAAAATATCACCTTTTCTTTTTTAAAATTTATCAAAAATTCTTATTTAAATTTTTTAACCTTTTCATTTCTGAGTTAATCAAATATTTATTTTTAAATGTTTAATGACTAAAAATTAAATATCTTGGCAATTAAAACCAAGAAACCAAAAATACTCATGTGCACATTGATTCTCACACACACAGGAAATTACATCTTTCTAAATGAAATCTATCTTAATAATTAACTTATATTTCTTTAAACAATTTAATATTATTTAAATAAATCAATAAGCTTTATTCAGAGATACATTTTTTTTTAAATTTACTAAATAAAAGAACTTAATCAAGTTATTAATTATTCAGAAAACAATTAAATAATTGTATTTTAACACTCATAAACTATGTCAATATTTTTAAAATTTAACTATAACATTAACTCTGTCTAGTTTTCTTTCTTTCTAAAAGTATACATAAATCAAATAGTAACTTTTAACTAAGCATACACCTTTGTAATAACTTCTAATTTATTAAATATCATTTATTGTATACTTATAATAAATTAAATAGAGTAAAATATTAATACATGAGGATTAGATAACACAATTTACACAACCAATGTTATCTTATTCATTTCTATCTTTATTTATTAGTTTTATTTTTTTTAGAATAGCATAAATTCATAAGCTTCTCCACAACATATTTATTTTAATAATATATAAGTGAACAAAAAAAATATTAAAGCAAAAAATATTTAAAAAAAAAAGAAAAAAACTTTTACACAATTAACAAAATATTTAATATTTAAATAACCCATGTAATAAAAATATTACAATTCATTTACATATTTTTACAAAGGTCTTCATTAATTAATTAATTAATTTGTCATTAAAATGATTTACCTGTATTTTCATTTTATAAATATGTTTTTATACATTTTGTTTTTCTGTTACTTGATATTTATGATGTTTTCTCAATTCTTGCTTGGTTTCTCTTGAATGATGCTTTTTTCACAGTTTCTTGGGAAATAAGTTTATTTTGAGTCATCTAGAGATAATTTGGCAGATGGCCATAATTGCTATTTAGTTCATAAGTAAATATTCACATCAGATCAAATAAGCAAGTTTAATTGATCAGAACCACATTTATCCCATTAGTACATATAGTCATCAGTAATGAATGACATACATAGCACTTTCGCCTGCCATCCAAAATATCATATAACTACATTCTATAACTTCCAAAATTTTAGAAAAATGAAGATTTGGCTTCTTAAGATTTGGTATTAAATAATTATCCACTACTGCTGCTTTCACCTTCTTATAATTCCACATTTCATCTGATTGACTCAATTTTATAAACCTAATCTAATCAGCAACTACTGTTTTTACTTAAAGAGGATTTTTTTTTATTTTAACTTTTATTTTTGTTTTAAAAGTTAAATTTAGGTATTAATCTGCCTTTGAAAGTATCTCCTGCCATTTACTACTTTATTTTCAGTTTTTGAATTAATTAATGTTGCTTAGCAATCATTTTAATAAATTTTATTACAAAAATAAAAATAATTTTAAGATTAAATATAATATGCATTTTATGTTTTAAGCTTTTCTTAGTGTATAGAATACAAAACATATCTATTAATAAAATGTATACTTTATACTTTGGTTTATTTTTATTAATTATACTTTCATTAAAGTTTTTAATCTATTGTAGGGGCAAAGTATCAAATGTTAATACAAGGAGTTAAATGTTAATGAAAACTCTTTTTATGTCTATTAATGAAGTTTCATCTCAACATACTATATATCACACTAATAGTTATTGTATCACTGCATGGAACCATGTGTGCATGTTTGTGCATTTAATTTTTGAAAAGGACTAGTTCAACAAACAATATATATGTTCTTGTAATCAAAGCTTATCAACAAAATGTGAGCTATTATATGTTATGTGCAATGTGAATAGGGGGTGTTTGGGACAAAATACAGTGGTATCAAGGTTTCATTATAATCAACCAAGCCTGCAGAAAGGAGTTTGGGGTTAACTAAAAGAAAATTCTTTGTTGTTTTAGATTCATTTAATGCCTCAGAAAAGAATAAAAATTTTAATGTCCATTTCATATTTTTTGCTTATTGAAGCTTTTATTTCTATTATTGTGTCATTATTTATACGATAAATAAACATGAATGGGCTACTCACAAACATGCTTCAGTGTAATTAGTTTATTGGCTTTTTATCTCTGAGATTAAGAACTAGAAACAATATCAGTTTCCCTTTAGATTGCCTGATAACTTTTAATTAAAACATCAATTGAACTTTCTTGAAGTCAGCACAAATGAAGTGTGAATGATTTGTATTAGTTATTTACAGTCGTGGCAGTCAAAAGTAAATTGGGTTTCTTATTCATAGAAGGCTTCAAAGTCATCAGCCAAATGAGAAATTGATAACTGAAAGTAGAGAGTGCTAAAAATCCCTAATTGACAGGCTTTAATGTGATGATGACATTTAATGTCTACATACAACTACAGGTTACTTTCAAATGAAGAAGCATTACCCGAATTGGAAAAACTATACATTATTAAAAGAAACTATTAATTTGTCAAAAATGTTTTCAAAGAACTATTAATTTGTTAAGCGCATACAAAGTAATATATATTAAGGCTATCACCTTAAGACTATGCGCCTGAATACGACAGTAGGGACCTCTACAAATCTTAACACAAGATTAACACCTTTAAAAGGTAAGAGCGGCCTCGTCTTTTAAAGTCATTAATCTTGTGTTAAGATTTGTAGAGGACCTTGTCGTATTCAGATTCATAGTCTTACTGTGATAGCCTTAAAATATATTACATTATTAAAAGAAATGTTTTGTGAAGTTAGGAAACAAGGTCAAGAGACAATTGGTTTTGAAAAATGAACATTTATGTTACTATAATATTGGAAAAACAAGTGAAAAAAATTCATTCTATTTAATAAGTAAAAAAAAAAAAACATTATAGAGATTGATGGTAAATCAGATAAGAGTGAAAAAAATAATTTTAACTTAAGGGATAATACTAAATACAAATAATTCAGGTTTATACTCCACCATGTTTTCTTTACAATGAATAAGAAAAGGATATAGACATGTAAAATGATTTTGCTCAGATTAAACATTATTTTTAAATTATTATGGGAGATTTTAATGTTATAATTGATAAACGATTGAAAAATGAAAATATAGTGATTAAATTTATGATACCGACATATATTTAGCAAAAACAGAAAAGCTATATATTATAAATTATTTCTTTGAAAAAAATGGTAATCTAAAATGATTGTCAACAGATATGTATTCAGTATTGCAAAATTCTTAATACCTTCAATATAGGAAGCAGTCAACGATTAGGAAAATGTAAGATAAGCGTTAATGCAAAACTAAAGAAATCTTCAGAAACAATCTAAATATTTTAATTAGAATTTGTTAATCATTTTAAAATATTAACATACTTTGAATATACCTTAAATTTAACTGAAATCAATAACTAGATAACTGATGTTTTGCTATAACGATGACAACAAAGACATGTATAAAAAACAGCAATTCTCTAATGAGATAAGACTATATATATATATATATATATAGATAGATAGATAGATAGATAGATAGAAGTCATCTACTTAGAAAAATCGAATATTTGTAGTTCTATGAAATAATACTAAAAAGAATTAATAATGATGTAAAAAAAGTATAACTATGAATTAACAAACAAAAATTATAGAAAGAAATAAAAATTTCAAAAATATATAACCTGTTAGTATTGGAAGAAATGTTATTTCAGTAATTAGAGGAAAAGATAGAACTATTATTAAAAAAATAGATATCATGAAATAGCTGGAAGAATTCTATAAAAATTATATAGTAATAAAGAATTAGAAATTAAAGTTAATGCCATAATTACTAGATCTTCTGAAATGTCAAGGATTTTAAATGTAAATGTGAAAAATGTAATAAATCTATGAAAAATAAAAATATCTTGGATATAATGAAAGTATTATTGGTATTTTAAAAGAAGTTGTTATACAAATATAAAAATTATCGACAAAACTAAATACCAAAATGTCTAAATAATAAAGATATACCAAATGACTGGAAAACGCAATAGTATTATTAATATTTAAGGAATTTGATAAAGAATATATTAAACATTAAAAATCTATCAATCTTTTACATTTTCTATCAGCTCTATACAAAATCTTTACCAAGTTAACTACAACTTGTTTACAGCAAACTTTGGATTCAAACTAACCAATTGAACAATATGGAATTAATAATGGGTTTAGTATAATGGATTAAATTCACATACTGAGAAAAGTTATAGAATTCTAAATAAATATGAATTATCATTATGCTTTAGATTTTAGTTTATAAACAGGCATTTGATTTTATAACTATTTTCACGGTGTTTAAAACTTTGGACTATAAATATATATAGACCTAGAATATTGTTGTATCCTGAAGCATATTTATCTAAGTGCAACAGCGGTCTTTTGATTGCATTGTAACACTAAGAATATTAACATTGATATTGATATAAAACAGCGTGATTCATATCTCCAAAACTTTTTATGGCAATTTTATAAGAAGTATTTTGTAGATTAATTTGAAAAATTGATGAGAATAAAAATAAATGGAGATTATTTTGTTCATCTAGATTTGCATATAACATGGTTGCTTTTATAACTAATGCTACAGAACTTCAGGGAATGTTTCAAGAGTCATCTGATAACAATAATAAAATATAACTGAAGATAAATCCTAAAATAATAAGTAATGTTCAATTGATTTTCTCAAGAAAAGATAATAAATATTGATAGTCATAAATTAGAAGCTGTTAATGACTACAGATACCTAGCTCAGATTATTAATACAAATGAAAACAAGTGAATAAAATTTCTCATATATTAAACTTGGATAGAGCGCTTTTGATAGAAATAATATTAAAATAAAATATGCCTATGTGTTTGGAAGGAATTTTTTAGTAGATTTTATTTACCAATTCTTATTTGTGCAAATAAGACTTGCACACTTAGAGCAGCACTATATATAGAGACTTTATATTATTCAACAAAAATATGTACTAAAAGAAACAAGAAAACATTAAAAATGAAATATAAACATGAAAGAACAAACAGGTATCATTGACATCTTTGAAAAAATTAAAAGACTGTAATGGAGCTGACCTGGTTATATTATTACAAGAAATGAAAATAGATAGATAATTGAAGACTTTTAATCCGTACTCCAAGATTTTGCAAAAATCTTTAAAAATTCCATATATGAGATAAAAATAAGAAAATTAGTTAGTGCGATATGAAAAAAGAGGCTGGGCATCAGAGAAACGAAATTAATTTTGGAAACATATTCATTCTTTGGTGAATTGATGATAGTTGAAAATGAAATTATGGACTAGCCAAATTTAGATTAATAATGCGTATTTCAATAACGAATACTTTCATGAAAATAAAATAACTTTTGAAATTTAATAATTCTAGTTAGAATTACAAAAATTAGCCAACAAACGTTTTTTTTTTTTACATTAAAACATTTGCACTTCAATTATTTTCTGCTAAAAAATAAAAATGCCTAAATAAATTCTAAATATATATTTGTCAGAAAAGAAATAATTTAATTTTAAAAAAGAAATAAATTATAAGTAATATGTGATTTTCAATTTCCAGAAGATTGTGCAAGTGCCTGGCTGTATTGCTTCAAAAGTGAAGTTTTTCTTTCACTTGAAATTCCATCTCTTTGACTTTATGTTATCTTTATCTGAACAATATTGATTGTGTGGCTATCATAAAGAAATTTATATAAATTATTATATATTTTAATTCAAAATGTTGCTATCAAATATATAGAAAATCATAAAGCAAACACTACAGATTGTCTGCAGTTGATTCTTACAGAACTATTTTATGACTTCAAATTTATTCATTTAATACAACAGGAAGATTAAATATAAGTAATGTTGATTCTTAAATTTTTTCCTTTTATTGATTTCTGTAATCTATATTAAAAAATAATTTACAATGTATAAACGTAATCATAAAGCTATTCCATATCACAAGATACATCTAACTTCAAAAATATTTAAAAGCATTAATCTCTCCTTAATTTTTCTTTATATTTTTCTCTCGTTCTTTTTTTCTATTTTTCTACGTAACTTTATTTTACTTATACTTACTTTTATACTGATTATTAAAAAATTGTTGATTCTTTATAAAGCCTTGATTTTCCTAAGTGAGTTCAGCAAATGAAATAGACTGAATTATTGTTTTTCATATTGTCTTCAAAAAAACTTGATAATTTGTTTTAATAAAATATACACCTGTTTGAAGAGAAAACAAAAAATAGAAAGTTATAAAGAAGGTGAGATCAGAACCAATGCAGTGTATGCCTTTTAGAAGACAACTAAAACAAATATACAGTTAGATTATTATTCTGCTCTACTAATTAAATAAAGAACAAATCTTGTTGGAGCCTGAAATATTTTATCAGTTTGCTGAAAAAATTGTAATCAAGATTTTTACAAGTAATTGATCTGTGAAAATTTACTTATTCGTGCAATGTTATAGAGTAAATGGATATCTAAATAGATTTACCTGCAGTGTAAAGACATCAAGACAGTCACAATTACTCTGAGTAATAGCAACACGATGATCATAAAAAGGATGTTGAACCACTTGTTTACAGATATTTTCATAGTTTTTTATAATAATAATCGCAATATCAATGAGTGAAATATTAATAATTATTCCAGTAATAATTAAAATTAATACTTTAGCAAATTGATAGATTTTTTAAATGAAAACAATGTTATACCAAATAAAGTTTAGTTCTCATTTTCTTCACAAGAGGAGACAATGTTCTAGCGCCATGGAAATATAATACTCATAAAATAACAATATGTCGGCTGCATAGACAAAGCTTTTTCAACTTAGTCTCAATTTCTTCCTTTTTTGTTCCTATCTTGCTTCTTTCTCTCTTTCTAAGATCTGCTCTTTTGATTTGCGTTCATAGACTATAAATTAAAATTATAGAAAGCTACTGATACAGAATTCGCCAGGTTAGTAAATGTGTTGTTCTAATAATATATAAATTACATTTAAAAAAAGAATATGAAGAATATATACTTGCTTCAGAGTGGTTTTTATTTTTTTAAATAAAAACTTTATTGAAATAATTTTTAAATACTTTCATAAGTTAAGATATATATATATGGAAGAGAAAGGAAATAATAAACTATGAATGTATATCGAAAAAGAAATTCGAATCATATTACACAAATATTATAAATAATTGAACACATTGTTTGTATCATTTTAATTAATGATATAAAATCACCATTTTATAAAATAGTTTTAAATATTGACATGTTAGAATAAGGTAAGATAAGCTTGGCACTTTGGTTTAACAAAAAATGTATGTTAATCTGATGCAATTATATGTGTATTTATATTAATCAGTTTAAATAGTCAACCCATACCCAATCCATCTAACCTATCCAACACTGATCATAAATAGACATCTAGCTAATCTTAGTTAAAGCAGAAAACAAGATTATAAAACATCTTAACCTCATTATGTAGCATTTTTAAAGTCTACGGAACAATGCCTTTTACATGATTTTCATGAAAGACTATTAGAGATCGTTTTGTTTTACAGTGGCTATTTAAAATTTATGTTATCTTATGTTTTTACAACTATATTGTATTTTTAACAAAATAGAACTCACTTCTTCCTGACAATCATATAAATTGCTGTAATTTATCTATGTATGTGAATTATATAAACAATTAAAAGTATAGTAATACAAATAATATAAATACAAGATTGTGATTATGAGTGGTTTGCAATAATTGAGTTAAATTCTCTTAACTACAATGTAGTTTGTAAAGATTAATAAATATGTGTGGTATTTAACAAGTTTAAAATTTATAACAGGATTGAGTAAATATATAATTACTTTTAACCTAATAAAAAATTGATTTAAAATTATTAGTGTATTTATTTAAAGATTGTTGTAGAGAATGAATATACTTGTTGAATATATATATAAAGTATTTTGAGGGTTAAACCATGTATTTTGTATTTCCCACATTTCAATGAAATAACATCCACAATTTTTAAGGTCATGTTTTTTTTAAAGCAAAACCATTAGATCGCAAGGATTAACAAAATTGAGTGGTAGATAGTGAAGTGCATTGAGCATGAAGTTATTGAGTATTCAAAATATATGGATTAATAAAATGTTTATTTTCTTCAGTTTAACCATTAATTAATTTTACATTTATATTAGAAAAAGTGATCAAATAAATGGTCTCCACAAGGCTGAAGTCAGTTGTTTTATCAGCTTTATTTAAATCAATTGGTCTTCATAGTTCTCATATTATATTTTTACATATTAGCAAATATTTTAGCACTATTAAAATCAGATTTGTGTCCAATTTCTAAAAAATGTGAAGTAAAAGCTGATGTATTTAACTTTTGATTGTAGGCGTTTTATGTTCTTTAATTCTAATATTAATCCATCCATTTTATTAACCTACATAGCTTTTTGGGCACTATAAACTTGGAATTTTATAAACATTCTGGTATTCTAGAAGTACTTTTTGTTTAGATTTATGGGGGGAAAGAACCAATTTTTTTCTAGTGGAAAAAGTAGTTTTATGTTAAAATCAGAGTCTTCCACTGATCTTATCAGGGAATTCTTTAATATAAGATAAAACCACTCTATAAATCTAGTTGTGTTATTCATTTTATCCTCATTTTTCTGTTTACTATCAATGCTATGTAAAGCTTTATATATGTTTTTATTGTAACCATTAGAAAATATAATATTTTTTGCTACTTCTATTTCTTGAGTAAGGTGATAAGATCTCATCAAAAAAATATTTGTTACAGAAAATATTTGAACAGAATGATGATAACAATTAAATTTAAAAATCTATCTGTATTGGGTGAATTTTCTGTAAACTGATATTGATAAAGGGTCATCGCATTTTCCTGCAATCAAACCATCTAGAAAAGAAAATAAATATCTTATCCTTAGTTCTCATCATCACCCTGCTCAAATATTTTCTGTAGCAAAAAATCTTTTGATGAGAGTTTATAGTTTGTCTAATAAAAATTATCTTACCCAAGAAATAGAACTAATAAAAATATTCTACTTTTTAATGGCTATAATAAAAACATCTTATATAAAGCTTTACATAGCATTGAACTAAAAAAAGATGAAATGGATAACTCAACTTATTATAGAGTGGTTTTACCTTATATTAAAGGAGCCATTGATAAAATCAATAGAAAACTATCTAATTTTAACACAAAGATTACTTTTATCACTAGCAAAAAAGTTGATTTTTTTCCATAAACCTAAAGACATTATTTTTGGAATACTGAGGTGTTTGTGAAATTCCATGTTTATAGTGCTCAAAAACTATATTGGTCAATCCAATAGACAAGTTAATATCAGAAAAAAATGCTTTCAATCAGAAGTTAAATATACCCACTTTTATTTCACATTTTTTAGAAATTGGTTACAATTCTGATATTGATAATGCTAGAATACTTGTTAATTTGGAAAAGTATGATTTAAGAACCATGCTGGAGTATATTGAAATATTAAAAAGACTAAATGGTTTAAATAAAACTAATAAAACACAACATATTCCAGCCTTGTGGAGACCACTTATTTTATCTCTTTCTTTTAATATAAACTTGAAATGAAATAATGGTGAAACTGAAGAAAATAAGCATTTTGTTAATCCACATATTCAATACTCAACTACTTCATGCTAACCATTATTTTCTATTTCACACTCAATCTTATTACTACTTGAGATCTAATGGCTTTTATAAAAAAAAACTTTATTTTGAAAATGGTAGGTTATTTCATTGAAATATTGGGAAAATAATACAACATAATACACATTTTAACCCAATAAATACTTTGTTTATATCATATAATTGTGAAAACATTATATATATATATATATATATGTGTGTGTGTGTGTGTGTGTGTGTGTGTGAGTAATCTTATAATTGAATATTTATATAAATACAGTAATCAGATATATGTAAAGTATAACTTTAAAAAACTTTTATCCACTTAGGAGTGCTTTTGACTACCTTCATAGTTTTTGTCTTTGTTTTTTGTTAAGCGAATAAAAAAAATTTTTAAGTTATACTTTACATATATTTGATTATTGTATTTATAAATATTCAATTATAAGATTACATATATTGATTTGAAGAAATACAGACATCAAATTATAATGTTATATATATATATATATATATATATATATATATATATATATATATATATATATATATTAAATTAAATTAAACATAGTTCATATATATAAATATTGAGTTATGTTTAATTTAAAATTTACATATTAAATCTTATTTAATTATTACAATCAAGTTAGTAAAAGAGAGATGTTATGTTCAAACTTGTATAATTAATTATGATTTTAATAACTCTTAATTGCCATATTCCATCTGGCTGATAAATTAATTTCACTCTGAATTACCCACAATGTTCATATGGATGTGCTTATAAACATCAGAACTCCCAAGAATAGTCAGTTTCATTTATTCTTGATCCTTTGTTCAACATTTAGAATGCTTATAATTCAGAGCTTGGGATAGGGTGATTTACTCCCTTTATTTATATATATCTTGTGGGTGAAAGAGAAAGAATGTACATGCTTTTTCTTAAATACATGTATCCTACTGACTGAATGATCAATTTTTTTAATAATATAGTTAGTATAGTAATTGAATAAATATACATAAAATCTACAAGTAATAGTAAAAAAATCAAATCGTACATCACACAACTTAATCTACAAGTTATATTGTGTAATATTTTCACTATCTACTTAGATTGTTAATTTATTTTAATATCAAACTTTGACTTAAATTTATAATATTGTAATTAATATTTAAAATAATCAAATTTACTCTACCATATATCTAATGATAACTGAACTTCTGTGGAATTTTTCAATTCAGAGATGGAGTAGCATGTGTCGAACAATATATATTATGAAAAGAAATTTAATATCAAAAAAATATGACTTTGAAATTAATGTATTAACATTTATAATTATATATGATTCTTTGGCAAAATCTAAGCATGAAGGGATAAAGTCCTTCTTCTGCCTAATACAATTCCAAATCTTATGCAGTTTGATAGTTTTCAAATATGTTAGTGGGCATGTCACTCATCTACTATTCTAAGTTTCCAAATTTACATAATTATCATCATAGAAAAGTGTTATTCAAAGAGAAACTATCAAACCATGCACATGCCACATATACACATGCATATGCTAAATGTTCAAAACAACATCTGTTGTGTTTTTCTAATATATTCTATATATTGCCACTTGATAAAAACTGCAATCTTCACAGAATCTGTTGTTTGCATTATCCATCAATTTCAAATTCATATAAAGATAATAAGTATTTCTATCAAAGTGACAATATCATTATTATTAAATATCACAAATATTACTATTTCATGTTAATGTTATATAATTACAATGACACTAATTATTTATTACATATTTATATATTTACTTGTTCATTCAAAGTTTTTTGAGGAAAAAAATGTCTTCTTTCATGTTAATGATTTGTTGTAAATAGGCTTTATTAAAATAATATAGCTAAATTATAATATCAAATTTAAAATCAAAAAGGTTGCATTAGTAGAATTTAAATAAAAATTACATTGTTACATTAATGAAATATTGGTCATTTTCATAACAGATAAGAAAGATGGTTTATGATTTTTTTTTTTATCATGTGGTGAAATTAAAAATTTAGTAAACTTATATATCAAATTTAAAATCAAAAAGGTTGCATTAGTAGAATTTAAATAAAAATTACATTGTTACATTAATGAAATATTGGTCATTTTCATAACAGATAAGAAAGATGGTTTATGATTTTTTTTTATCATGTGGTGAAATTAAAAATTTAGTAAACCTATATACCTTTTCCTTATTATGAATGCATAATGCATTCAAACATTTTCAAAATGTAAACATCCGTTTTCTACATTACATTAACAGAAATCTATGCAGTCTATACATGTGCTTTTTAGATCTTCGTATCCATCTTTCTCTCTATTTTCCAGAAAGGTAAATTTTATTTTTCTACAATAAAAAATAAAAATTTTATGATAATTTTTGTGATCAAGTAAATTGAATTTTTTTGTCTTTCTTTCTTTTTTTTTTTTGATAGTTACTGGAAAAGATTTTATCCTGAAAAATATATCAGTAAAAACTTTTACTTTTTCTGGTATACTTTGAAAACAACGTTATGTGAGAGCCCAAAAGTAAATATTTATTTTTCTATATTGTTTAATTTTTTCTATATGTTTTAATTATTAATTTTTATATTTTTTTTAATTATTATTTGTTTATATATATTTGATAAAAATATACGAAAAATCTGTTATTGAAACTAATATAAAAAAATGTTTGTGGTTAACTGCATTTTTGCTGATTTTTTTTCTATGATACTGAAGTATTTGAATTAGATTATATCAGATAAAGATATATATGATTTAGATTTTTTTATAATCTTTTCTCTGTGTTTTAATAATAATAAATATATGAAAATGCTAAAAGTAAAGATTTTGACAGTATATATATAAACTATTAACTTATGAACTTCCAGCTTAACTCTATAATTAATTTAGTATTTCATTCACTTTTTATTTTATTTTGTATACAATGACTATTTTAGTAATACTTTTTAATAAATTACAAACTGTATTGAAGTTCTTTATTATAATATTCAAATTATACTAATTATTGATCAATATTAACTACTTGTTTTATTATTAGGGATGGCATATACATTGCATACCCCTGTATGGAAATACACGTTGAAGGGCTATAGATAAAAAGGGAAAGTATTAATGTCTTTATTCTAAGAAGTATTCAAGTGATGGATTACTTTAGGTAAGTATTATTATATATCAATTTGTTAGAAATTTAATGATGCATGCAACTAACCTACTAACAAAATTATAGTTTTAAAACTTATGCATGATAACTTTGAATTTATGAAATAATAATAAAATAATTATTATAAATATTAACTTTTAATATTTTTTATTACTTTGAATATCAATGACTTTATTTTTTTCAGCTTAATTACATTCTTTAGTGTTTTATCTCTAAAATAATATATATTATGTCATTTATTAGTAATACAAACATATATTATGATAAAATTTGTGGCTTAACATAATTTTTAAATATTCAATATGGCTGCTTCCTCAGTGCAAAGGTTAATATCACTTTTTTGTAATTTTTAGTAATTGTCTATTGTGGATATTACAACAGCAATTTGTTCTTTAAAAAATGTTTTTTTTTATGAGAAATAATAGGAGATAAATAAATCATTAATGGATTCTACAAAAAATGAATGCTTATAAAAGAAATTGTTTTGGTTTTGACCCTGGTGAGATTATAATCAAAAATTTGCATCACCGATTGCATGCATCTAAGAGATATATTGATTACCAGTGTAATGCAAAACAAATTTTAAAACGCTGCAAATTTGTGTTTATTAAGTTTATATAATAAAATACATGATTTTTTATTCATTTTCAGTTACTATATATAAATTATTAAATAAAAAATATATAAAACATTGCAGTGGAAGTTGTGTGTATCCTAAAGAAATCATGTGTTGAAATGTGAAAAAAATAAAATTAAAAACCTTGTAAATTTGTGTTCATTATTATTAAATAATAAAATACACATTTTTTTATTTATTGTTAACTACAATCTAGAAATTATTTTCACGGCTAGAATAATACTGACTTCAGAGTTTGATGTATCTCTTGTATACAATTTATTATCGAATATTACACAAATTTTTATGAAACATGGCAACCAAACTGACAGTTTAAAGATTATGGATTAACGTTAATCATGTACTAATGTGCAGACAGTCTTGATTATAAATCTGTGCAGTGATTTATATATAACAATAATGAAGAGAAAAAAAATTTTTAAGATCAGCCAAAATCTCCCTCCCCCAGATAAATACAAACGGTGTTCTCTATTTTTATTAACTATTAAAAATATGTATATCATATTAAGTTCTACATTATAATATACAGAGAGTTAAATGCAGATATATATACATTGTAAAGGTTGGGAGGATCCATCAATCTTTATAGTATCAAGTATGTTTTTTTAAGGGAGGGGGGAGAGGACAAAACCAAAAAAAATAGATTTTTTTTCAATTGCGCCACGTTTGAAGTATTTATGAATGAAGGATAGCGAATATTTTTCTTATTTTAACATGCATTTTGCATTTTATAAAACTAGCAATTCCAGAAAAGATCGCAATAATTCTTTTAAACTTATGACTTGAAATTGTTGCGGGTTTTTCGTTTCCTTTATTTATCTTAGAGGGATTTTGATATGTATGCTTTGTAAAAATTTAACCAATTTGTACTTTTATTTACACTTTAATGCATTAGAATGCCTTGTTATATGTTGTTATATCCTAGCTTCTGTATTTGTTATTCTTGGTTATGAAAGATGCAATGGTGATGATGGTATCTGGAGTGAGTAAAGGGACTATATGAATCACTTTAAAAATATAATAATCACAATGTGTCAAAAAAAAATGAAAAATTATCTTGTTTATTAAAAAGAATATGAATTTGTAACTTACCAATAAATCTCTTTTATTATTTATATGGGTATATATTTTTTAACAATAGTAAAGTATTAAGAGTTCTTTTGGAAAATCGATAGTTATGTAAACAATATAATTAGAGGCAATGCATCTCGTGGAAACATAAGCTAACCATGGATAATGAAGGAAGAGATCGCGCTAGTTTCTATAGGGGCTAATATTGACAATCGAGGAGAAAAGAAATAAATTTTATTCTCGTAAAAAAAATTTTTTTTAAACTGAAAGAATTACAAAATATTATTTGGAGTTTGTATTACCAAAGAATGTCTGGATAAAGAGAAAATTACTATTTGAGGAGCTTGGGACCTCCCACCTCGTCCATTTCCAATCTATCACCACTGGAAAACAAGAGAACAGTGTCATAGGTATATGTTGGAAAAGAAAGATATAAAAGAAATTACTTCAAAGAAAAAGCTATTTTATCCCAAAATTAATCAGAGAAATATATAAAAGTTTCTTAATATATAGGGTATATGAGCACAGACTTTCACATGACCCACCACTCTCCACTCTATCTAATAACACTGATACACTCAAGCACATATATGCTGAAAAGATAAATAATCACCAATATACGTATTTCATGCTAAACCAGCAATCATCAGTTAGCCCAGATTATCATCTCCCACACATATATACTATAAGTGCTCAGATATATATTAAGATAGACAATCTTCATACTTTAATGGACAAGCTCCAATCTACTACACACTCCAACTCTTCAACCATCAATCCAATTGAAAATCTGATGATGGAATGCTCGAAGGCCACCCTGAGGCCGAGATTCTTGTCACACCCATGTTGACCTAAGGTCAATCTGAACCCCACATATACAGGACATAATCCATTTAATACATTTGCAAGGATGGGCAGACATCTCTATAATGTAGTAACTGAAACACAGGCTTATTATATACCTATGTCTATATATGTAATATATAGGGTATATGAGCACAGACTTTCACATGACCCACCACTCTCCACTCTATCTAATAACACTGATACAGTCAAGCACATATATGCTGAAAAGATAAATAATCACCAATATACGTATTTCATGCTAAACCAGCAATCATCAGTTGGTCCAGATTATCATCTCCCACACAGAGTGTTTTGAAAAAATCCAATTTTAAATGGTTGCAAGGTTTATGCATTCGCCGTTATTCATCAGCCATGTTGACCGGATTTAATTAGAAATAGACATTGACGCTGCAAATAGCTAACGATCTTCAAAAGGAAGTCTGTTATTAAAAAAAAAATGCTAAATGCTAATTTATTTGCGTATTAATAATTTTTTGAATTGAACATGTTTTCATTTTAAAACCTTTTTTTATATGATAAAACAATAATATATTACTTATTATTTATCAATTTTTTGTGTGTGTTCGGTACATGCATCTAATACACATGATGTATAATTATTATTTATTGAATATTTGACATTAATTTATCATGTGTATTTTCATGAAGATCATTTATATGCATATATATTCATTAGAGATATTGAAATTTAAGTATTTTTTTTGTTTAAAACTCAGTCATAAGATACTAGAGTAATTCTTTATACTAGCATTATATATATTATATGCACATAGTTATAGATATGTAACTCCGTATTCCCTTTATCATTCAGGAGAGTTGGCTCTAGAGAATACTAATTAAAGTTAGTATAGCATCCTGATAACTTCTTAGTAGAATCTCAAAAGTAAACATGATATAGCCAAGTATATCTTTATATATGGTCCCTTATATTGTAATATAGCGTCTTGAAAATGAACAATTTCAGACACTTTGAAGAAAAATATAGTCCAGGAGATTTATGTCCATATTTAAAGAGGAGTATATTCTAAAAGATTTATTTTCATATTTAACGAGAAGTGTAGTTTTCATTGATACAAAGACAACACTAATGCTTGTGAATTTTGATTATGAAGCTGATATTGTTTTGCTTTCAAAATGTATCTATGATTCTCAACCATTTGATTGTAATAAAACAATATCGTTATCGCTAGTCCCTATGGTATTTTGCCTATTTCAAAATAAAGATGATTTTTATATGAATATGATCATAGTATGGTAGATATTGTCAATAAATGTTATGTAATTAAATGACAGTAAAGCCAAATAAAAGAAATTACAAAATGATAATTTGTATTTTATGATAATATTATTATTATTGCTATTTAAAAGAAAGCAAATATCCAAATTATGAATAAAAGATATATCACTTATTTTAGTTAAACGGTTTTGTGGATTATTTATTTATTTATTTTTGTTTTATCACTTATGAACATGGGGTTACTATGTTATACTCAATACTGTGAATTTAATCCATTTACACTGAAAATATTGAAATGCTACCATTGCTTATCTAAACATTCGTCGATAATTACATTTTTGCCTATTAGCAGTTTCAAAATATTACAAGCATCATTTATAGTTAGCTATTAGTAGATATAAATTAGATTCAAAAAAATATTCCCTTTGCTTCTGGTTTATATCTTGGCAGGTATTTACTTTTGATGAGGTCCTCTGATACTAAACACAGAGTAGGTTATTCATGTTATGGAGGAATATTATAAAGTCGCATGTATTACATGTTGACTACTAAGTCTATGGAGTGCAGCAAGGCTCCTTTCTATCATAAGCATGCCATGTGCATTATTATATTAACTCCTAAATCTATGGAGTATTAGAAAGCCTTCATTAAATAAGGTAAATCTTCATACATACAATGAATACCATTACAATAAATGTATATAATTGTAATGTGAGTGTATTTATAATAGTTTTTGCTAACATAAATTTTTCTTCAGAAAAATGATTTATCTACTTTTCATCAACTATCTATGGATATGTGATGAAAACATAATATACTGTGAGTAGAGACCAAGTAGGAGAGGAAAACATAAACTATCTTCAGTTAATGTCAACAGGAATAAATAGAATGGATAACAACAAATGGTATGCTGACTGTCCAAAGACATCAAACGTTTGGATTTACCATAAATAGCAATGTTTATACAAGGAATAGTTGGGCATCATTTAATAATAACAATGTTCATTGAATCATATACCTTTGTTTGTCATTGTGGAAATGTTTAAAGAAGACACAGTCGGAGAATGGAACTGTAGGTTAAATGTTGAACTTGGTAACAAATGCAAATAAATAACTTTTTTCATAATAATCTACTCAAATAACTTTTATTTATTTTTAATAGTCAAAGAAATAATATCGTACACTAATAGATATCTATCCAATTTTATTTCCTTTTAATAATTTAAATTATTAATGTAGTTCATATTATTCAGTATGCATTTAATTAAAAAAAATCAAGTAAATAAGATTTAAGTTATCATCAATGTAATATTTTAGAAAACCAATCGAAATTAAAAACATAGCTAATATTAAAGATTTTGTTTAAATGTATAAAATGGACATTATAATGACGCATTACTTGATCTAAGATATAGGAAATATTAAAAATCCATAATAAAAAAAGAATTTTTATATTGTGTAAAAGATTATAAATTTAATTAACCCTTTTGTGAACATGCATGTTAATGATTTAGCTATAGATCTACCTAGAAATTGCAATATAGCAGGGATAGATTATATGTATACAATAAATTATATTGGATTGCAATTATTAAAATTGAAGTTGTGTTATTTATTTCAATAAACTCAATGAGTTGATTCTCAATAAATGTATATTTTATTATTAATCTAATCAGTATTTGATTTATCTATTACATAAATTATTTTATTTCTAAAATATTTAGTCAGATCTTTTATATTATATACTTATTCGAAAATAAACCATTTATTTATTGAATTTATCTTTCTTTGCCAAATGAAAATATTTATCAGCACATACAAATTCATTGGCACTTTATAAATTTATGAATCTCTCATAAGTTTAGATTATAAATCCATTTGTAGGTCAGCTTATTCATCTGTCTTCCAGTTATATTATTGACTGCCCAAGCACAGATCATGATCCATTACATTTTGGCACCTAACATGGGGCCTTTGTGCATCAGGAAGCTCTTATCCATTACATTTTTGGCTGCCCAACAAGAGCTCAAATATTTATTCATAACCCATGAGAGATTAGAGTCATAAAATAGTAAATAGCTAGGAGTAAAATATTTGCTTAATGATTACAATTGTGTATGCTAATGTTGGATTAAATTGATTAATTATTTAATATATAATAACTTTAATTCTGTAGCTGTGCTTTGTTGAGAGTTCAAATTTAGAGTTTGTCATCAAATTGTTTTCCAAAACATTGATGCAACAATATATGAATTTATAGATAACAGAGCTATAAGATCCTTTATAGGCAAAGTATCAGATGATGATGCCTGGACTTGCCAAATGATAATGAAAGGAAAGACTCATATTTATGTCATACATGCTATATGTTAGTAAGATCCCAAAAGAATGTGAGCTCATTACTAATAAATGTTACTAAAGATTCTTCATGAAGCAATTATAAAATAAATAGTAAAAAGTGAACTTATTTTATTGAATATATTCATCTCCTGGTTATCTTGGAAAGATGGATGGAAAATATTGATGTTGGCTGCTTGAATTTATTGACGATGGTGTGGCGCAAAGTCTTTTGAGCACAGTCATGAAATTTACATTATATTACACATAATATAAGTTGAAATTTAAAATGAGACAAAAAACATACATTAGTTTGTAATAATGGTATTGGGAATAGATAAATCAATCATTATTGAGAAATGATGCTATTGTTGACTTTATGTTGAGAGAGTCTCTTTTGTATATATTGAAATATATATGAATAGAAATTTAGTTAAGTTTCAGGATTAACACATAAAATCGAAATAGAGAGAAATAAGTTGTCTGTTCCATTTGTACTAGAATATTGAATTGAGGAGGAAATCCATGCTTTTTTTGTTTCTAAAATAAAAAATAACTATAAATGCAGAATAAGCTATGGAGAGTGAGAAAGAAATAGGTATGTTAGAACAAGAGTGAGAAGTTAATGAAGTCTCTGTCACATCAAAAACCAATCAAAATGAATCTATTATAGCAATGTTGAGGAATATGATGAGTGAAATGAAAAAGCAGAAAAGAGATTAAACAAAGCCAAGAAAAGTTATCAAGAGATCTAATAAATAAGATCAATGAAAACCAAGAAAAGTGTGACAGTAATCAACTACAAATGAAACAAAGTCAGGAAATATTTAACTAAGAATTGAAATAAAGGCAAGAAAAGCTTAAACTAGATATGAAACAAAGCCAGAATATCTTAATAATGAATATAGAACAGGATCAATATGAATTAAAAAATATGCTGGAGCAAGAGATCAGGCATGCACATACAGAATTAATTCATGAAATAAGAATGGTATATGCGCAAATATATAGCTAGAGGATTAGGTTTAATGAATTAGAAAGTAATATGGAAGTAACTCAAGGTCAAATGCAAGCCAAAATCAATAAGCTAAAAGATAGCATAGGAAAGGGGTAAAAATGAATCCAGTAGATTAAAAAAATAATGCCAAAGTAAGGGTAAACTCCAGAAGCTAAGTTAAATGAATGTCAGCAAACCAATGATAAAGAAATAGAGAAAGCACAGAATAAACATGAACAAGAAATCAAAAATTTAGGAACTCATATGGAATAGTCATTCAAATTATAATATTGGCTTAGATGTGATACAATCTAAGGTAACTGAACAGCTTTCTTTAAAAGGGAATCTCATCACAAGCATAGATAGTAATGGTAGATAGAAAATTTTATTCCTAGAAATAAAACTTTTCAATCTAAATGGTTTCATTATCACCTGGAATGTAGTTATGAATATAGATACCTTGGCTGAGAACGTAAAAAAATTTCTCGATCACAAAGTAAGGCTAGTAATACGTGATTGGATTTATGAGAATAGTAATTTGGAAAATATACCTTATTGCAAGGTTACAATCAGATTTGTAAATTATTATGGATATGGTAGTAAATATCTAATTCATAGTAATAACTATACTCGTAATTTTGTTTGATACAAGGACTCTATATTTATTAGGAATAAAATAGTTGATTTTATTATTCACAATTTATGCAACTTATATACTGTTATAATAGATTTATTTTAAAAATATTCAGTTAAGATGAAATAATAAAAAATGTGGACATATATTTGTATCTAATCATTAATTCTATTGTGGTGCTGATATAGTTTTAATTAATCATAAATTATAGGTGGAAGAAGGTTTAGTTGTAGTAGTGATTTTATGTTTAGAATTGTTTTCTTTATTTTTATTAATGATGGAAATGTGTGACATTCACAGTCATCATTATCTTTCTATACTCTACAGATAATATAAAGAAAGAAAGCAATTAGAAGTTTTATGTTTAATAAACATATTTGAATTTTGAGTGACTGTAAGTTTATGTCATATCATATAATAACAATGGACTTTATTAAGGTTAAAAAAAATCCATGCTTCATGAGAGTAATTTTTAAAAGAATGTGTTATTGTTGTTACCAGGCAGAAAAGGCTCCGCACAAAAAATACACATATATTTTTTTCTAAAAACATTTTGTTTCATTTTACTACTTTTTATCAACAATCTGTGTATTTGTGATAGAAACATAATGTACTGTGAATAGAGACTACGAAGGAAGGAACAACATAAACTCTTCAGATAATGTATGCAGGAATAAATTGAATGGGTGATAATAAACGCTATGCCAGCTGTCAAAGCCATAGAATCTTTGGTTTTGCCATAAGTCACAGTATTTATAAAAGATATAGTTGGACATTATCTAATAATACCAATGCCCATTGAATCATACATTTTCTTTTGTCATCATGTAAATGTTAATAATCAAAGAAATAACAATAATATACTGATAGATATCTATCCAATTTTTTTACTTTTTAATAATTTAAATTATTAATGTAGTCCATATTACTTGGTACGCATTTAATTAAAAAAAAAATCAAGTAAATAATACTTAAGTTGATTATTGACGTAATAATTTAAAAAACAAAACAAAATTAAAAAAACACACCTAATATTAAATATTTAGTTTAAATGTATAAAGTGACTATTATAATGATGCACTTCTTGATATAATCTATAGGAGATATTAAAAAACAAACCATAATTAAAAAAAAGAATTTTATATTGTGCGAAAGATTTTGTATTTAACCTTTTTGTGAACATGCACATTAAATAATCTTTAGATATAGATCATATCTAGCAATTGCAAACTACTGAAATAGATTGTAAGTATAGAACAAAAGTTGAATTGCAATTGTTAAAATTAAAGTTATATTATTTATGTTAATAAATTCAATGAGTTTATATTTATCGTAATAAACATATATTTTATTATTAATCTAATCATCATTTGATTTACTTATTACACAAATTATATTGTTTCTAAAATATTTATTATATACTCATTAAAAAATATTCCATTTATTTATTTAATTTATTTTTCTTTGTCATACGAAAATATTTATTTAGCACATACAGATTTATTGGCATCATATAAATTCATGCTTCTATCATAATATACGTTTAGGTTACTAAAAATTCATTTGTGGATCAACTTATTCATCTGTCTACCAGCTTTAGTGTTGGTTGCCCCAAGCTCATATCAAGCTCCATTGCAATGTATGTATAAATATAATATAAGTGTATTTACAATAGGTTTTATTTATATAAGATTATAGTTTCCCACAATACAGTATTGTAAATAAATAAACATGAGCTTTATAAACTAATGTATCCTATTTATTAAAAAGTTTTGGAACAAAATGTAACAGAAGTGGGGGATGTTCCATTCTATATCATACTTTGCTATTGTGAGAATCGAACTAATTTGTAATATTGAGGTTATGATTTGAGAATTTAAATTATAAAAATGTAATATATTTCGATTTTTGATATTTTTTATTATTTGAGAATTTATTAATTAATGAATTACTATGTTTTACAAATAATTTATTTCTTTTATTATTATTATTATTATTATTATTATTATTATTATTATTATTATTATTATTATTATTATTATTATTATTATTATTATTATTATTATTATTATTATTATTATTATTATTATTATTTATATTATCTATTGGTAATTCTTCATTAATAAAATTAGAATGGCCTATATTTTATTCCAAGCCACCCTCACCTGTGCAAATATATATACTAGTCACTTTTTATGTACATTTTATGCATACAAAATATGAAAATTAAAATTATAATATAAACAAAATTAATAATAATAATGTAGTTATTAACAATAAATTGATGGAGCAGACTTACATATATATTTACTGTGTTTTCTCAAATAATAAAAATTTTAAAAAATAATTAAAAATTTGCTGTACTTTACATTTGTCTATGAATAGCAAAATGTTAAACTTTTATCACAATTAAATATACTCTACAAAATATTGTTTTTCAAGAACTTTTTCCTTATGAAAATGTGATAGAATCTTATCATCGGCTATAGATTTTCCTAGTTGTTTTGATGTTTTTAAGTCTGCATGAGTTTAGAATCTATAAATCATTCCTACTTGCTATTATCTATTTCATATTTTCAGTTAAACTCCTCAAAATTTTAAGCCTTCTAATGCAATATGCAATTTTTTTTCTGACACTACTAAATTGATAACTTTTATTTCGTTCTTTATGAAAAATATTTTACAAATTTTCTTAAATTTTATAAAAATTTCAATGTTATATTTAGTCAAAAAATTAATGCAATTAAAATAAAGAATAAGAAATATATGCTTTCAACATAACTAAAGAAACATTGTTAATAAATGTAATTATGTATGGTATTCCAAGAAAGAAAAATAACTACTGGTGTATTGTACAATTTATGATTTTACTGTTTTATTTTTCAATTTATTTACATTTGGTGGGGGGGGTAGTATATTGAGGTTTCATAGTACTATACATTTTGTCAGATAATTTAGTTTATTTATTTTTCACATTTCAATTATCTTATGTCAAACATTTCTTTCAATTTTATAATATAAAAATTCATGTTAAATTATTATTTGTTTATAGTTTTTTAAGTATTGATTAGAAAACATAACTGACCTTGAATGACAGACTTTGACTACAATTTATGAATTGTTATCAAAGAAAGACATTTAGTTTAAAGTAATAAATTATAAGCATAAACGATCAGCAATAAAATAAAAAATTGTAAACACTATATAATCGATTGAAGTTTTTTGTCATTTCCTAAAATGCTTTTTTTTTTAATTATACATTTATAATTTCAGTTAAATACCTATTTTATCTTCAGTATTACGTAGACATAAATAAGTTTCCTTACGAAATCAAGAAAAATAAAACTTATTTCAATTTTTATAAAACAAGTAAAAATTTATGTAATATTTCCCGTGTTTAAAATCTTTTTTGGTTTAATTTATTTTTAATTGTTAGTTTTTAATTTAATTAATTCTAATTTAATTTTTTAATACAAAAATGTTTTTTTTTATTTTATTGTCATTTTCAATTTTCTCAGACGACTATTAATGGTATATAACTGCATCATTGTTTCTTTCGGTATATTAATTCCCATGCTTGAATTCATATTTACAAGTTTTAAGTCTATTTTTATTTAATGGTTTTGCAAAAAATGGACTTAAAGAAAAATAACTGAATAAAACTATTTATTGCTAGAGAGTTCATGAAAGATTGGAATACCGGAAATGACAGAGTTGCACCTCGATCCATGGGCCTTGATTTTTAGAGTATCATTCTAATGCTGCATCAAATCATACGGGGTATTGATAGCCTTTGAATTAACAGATATTGAATTTATTGAAAGATATGTTTTTAAGATTGGACAAAATATTTTTACCAAAAAAAAAGAAATTAATTTGTTCTTTCAATATTTATTTAGGTTTTAAAATGAAATAATTTTTAAATCATTTTAAATATCCAGAGACCCAAATGTTTTTATAACATAATCTATTATACGTAATTTTATATCGAATGTGAGTTTAATAAATCTGGTATCACTTAATTTCTCTTTATTGCATAATTCATTTTCTGCAATTATTGAAATTATCTTTCTGTATACAGAATATATAGGCACATTTACAATCAGTGTATTAATAAACTTGTTAAACTAAGTTTTGATTAATATTGATCTTTATCTGTAATCTTATTCATTTTTTAGATTCACAAGTTTTTCTAATAAATGACAGAGTTGTATAGAAACGTTGATACGATTTTGAATACAGTAAAACTTTAATGTTTTGAAGTACTATTTGATTATTCTGTTAAAATGAAAGGAATATCAAAAAATTAATCTAAACCAAAAACCATAAATACCATTCACAAAACTTTCAGCATATGTCATAGCAAAACAACACATTAGTATTCTAACTTAATTATAAAGTGTTTCAATATTGATTACTGTGGCTGAACAAAATCCATAATCATCATTTAAAAAATCTATATTACAAATAAGATCTTATTTTTTCATATTATTCTTAATCTATTTTAATAACATTAATTCACTTTATTCTATTGTAAAGTATCCGTGTTAACTTGGGAATTAATAGATACCAAACACAAAGTCAAAAAATCTTTCCAGTTAAACTTTTCTTAATATTCAAAAAATATCAAGTTAATAATCGTAAGATTCTGATGATTTTCACAAAAAAATAATAGAAAATGCAGTAATTTTCGAATATTATTGTAATAAAAATAATTATCAAAATTTCATTTAATTTTTTTAACAGACCCCCCCTCCTTTTGATATAAAAAAAACTATTCAGAAATTTGCATCAGTCAAGATTTTCTGTGGGTTTAAAATAAGCATAAATCATTGTAGATAGATTCACGAAAGATATTTTCTTTTTAAACATCTTCTAAATGCATGGGCATATCTCCTGAAGAGCTGCATCCCTAGAACAAATATATTTATTAATAGTTGGGCATATTAATTGTATATTAAAACTAGCATTAAGGTAAATTTATATTGTGCTACACAATTTTTGGATGACAGGTTGAATGAAAGAATGGCTTTCATCTGCATATACTGAGGTGCATTTTTTTGCATACTTATTATAAGAACAATTTTACAAACTCACTATTAATTTGATAATATATTGCTTTAATTACATTTATTTTAAAACTAATAGCCACTTAGCATTTAATACATCTTCATTTATTTTTAATAGGGTCCAGAATCAAAACTTCAACAATTGAATAATGTACTAATATTTGTTTACAAAATGGCGAGGTATGTATTAAATTAATATAAATTTTCTTTTTTGTTTATTTTACTTTATATATATATATATATATATATATATATATATATATATATATATATATATATATATATATATATATATATATATATATATATATATATATATATATATATATTGTAACCTTTTAAAATAGAGAGAGAGATAAGAAGAAAATGGAATAAAGGAGAGATAATGATAAAGATAAATGATGAAAATGAAATGAGAGAGGCCAATTGTAACCTGATAGAATAAGAGATAGAGAAAGAGAGAAGAGAAAAGAAGGAAAAGAATGCTAATAATGAAATGAAGATAGGGTGTGAGAAAGAAAGAGAGAAAAAGAAAGAAATGGAGGTAAAAAAATGGTAAGACTAAATGATGGAAAAGAAAGAAAGAGAGGAAAAGGAAGAGAATTAGAATAAGGGAAAAGAAGAAATAATGATAATGGTAAAGATAAATAAATGATGGAAAAGAAAAGAATTGAGAGGGAAAAGTAATAGAAATGATATATATAATGGAGAGAGAGAAGAAATGAGATGATGGGAAAGATATGAAATAGAGAAATGTAAGAAGAAGATAAAATAAAGGAAAAATATGAAATGAGATGATAGAAAGAAATGACATGAAAAGAAATGGAATAGAATTGAAATGATATAAAATGAACTATAAATAAGAGACTCTAAACGACTCGGCTCAGTGGGGTTACAATAAATTTAAAGAAAAGAGATGATGATCCAGAGATATATAATCAAGTAAAGATCAAATCCAATACTGATGAACTATAACTACTACAGCATATTGATCTTTTAATAAACCATACAAAAGATTATCTAAATCACTACTCAATGCTTACCATATTAGTCTTACCAATAAATCATACACTCTCTGAATAAGACCTATGATGCTTTACTTTATAAGATTATCTTACAGAATTATATTTACTAAAACAACAAGAGTAAATAACCTCAGGGATTTTAAAACTAAAACTCTTGTGTAAAATTAAAGTTTAAGTTAAGTTGCCTAACAAAGAATTACTGTGATTAATAAATAAATAAGTGACATCTTAGCTGACCATAAAATAATTATAATATGTTCAATCTTAAAATAATAAACAAAACAAATATTAATTCACAAAATTTAGTGAATCAATTTAAATTTAACTAATAATGGCCTATTATCTAAGATATTACTTGAGCAAAGAAAAGAGCAAGGGTACTTTTAATGCCTTTCCATACTCACAGACAACCACTAAAGACCTCAAATGCAAATGGATTAGAATTCTTTAAATATATAAGATTTAAGATGATGATAGATGATGTACAGTAAATATAAGACAAGGTGCAGCTTTTAAAATAATATTAATTAAAATATTCTTCTGAAGTACTAATATTGTTAATCTGATATTGCATAATCTTTAGTCTGAAAGATATACTGATAATTTTAAAAAAATAAACTTTTAACTAAGTATTTAATTATGTATCTGCTATAATGCAATTATCTGTATTTATGATTCAATATGAGAATCATTTACTTTAACATAGCTTTTTTTAATTTTCAAGACAGTATCAACTATATTTAATTAACTTAGAATATACTTGTAAATTTCTGAATTGAAGATTCATTAACTTTAAAAATTTAAGACTTTGTGAACTTGGAACCCAAGACAATAATATATTTTCATATAAAAGTAAAACAAACAAACAAAACTTTTGAAATAATAATAATTTGATTTATTAATAATGAGAAGAAATGTTTATAAATATAGTAGAATACAAACAGTGCCAATACCGCACTAAGATTTTATATAATTATTTGGACTAATTAATAACATTATTGTGTCATCTACTAATCAGAATAACACACAGAACTATGTTTATATTGAAAACCCTAAGCTTAATTTTATACTCCTCAACTTAACAAACGCTAAGTTGGAGTAAGCATATTCAACAATACTTTTTAAAAATATCATCACTAGTTTCACGGATATAACTAATATCACAGCTAGATATATCTTTAAATCAGATTAAGCTAATACTAAAATTAAACTAACTTAAGTGTATGGGACAATCATTCATCAGAGATCAGTTATACTTTTTTTAAAATAACTTTAGTCCACATAAAATTATTCCCTCAATGTTTTAAAGATAATGATGTAACAGACTTACAAATCCAGCGGCGAAATTCTGGATGAAAATATTAAATTATTATGTGTGAATTGCCACTTATACCATATGCATATTTAATATACTTTAAAATAAATATAACTTATTGTTGGTTAGCTTGTGCTTGATAAAACTATCATAGCAACACAATTCAAACATTGATATACCTATGAGCCTTAAATTAGCTACAACTACCTGAAGAAATACATTTCCTCAAACAAGCATATCTTGTCATCACAAATCTAAAACAAATGCAACATCACCTACTGTGGTGGAATTAGCATTAAGTCATCATGAATGATAGGCAAAAAATATAAAGATACTAGGCTCCTCAGAGCTGGAAAAGAATATGGTGGCTTCCAAAAATACCTAACTTCGAGGCAAAATGACGATGTCTGGAATTCATCTTCAGTACATCTGGGAACAGGAACACCCACCAGAAAAGCACAATCCTCTCATGGGATTTCCAATGCTTATAAATGTGATCATCATCACTGAAAAATACAATACAATACCCTCTTTTTGGGGACAAGCACTATCAAATCATGGAAATACAATACAATAAGGATGGAGGATTTTCTCGACTCCATAAGGCATATTCAAAAATTATAAACTAAGCCTAACTCTTGAGGCTAACAAATTCTAACTAATAGCAAGATATATACTTCACTTAAACTAACTAAGTTATTTCCAAGAAATTTATAAAATACAAAACGTATATCCAATGTTCGAACCAACAAAGCAAACTATGTGTCAACTGACTACTGTAGAAAATACTTTAAACTTAAATGCATATAAAATTCTAGGCAAGGCACAATGCACACATAACAAAATATTAAATGCTAAAAATATAGTAACTAGTGGACTTTTAAAATTGTAAATTAAATGCAAGAATATTTACTTCTCGATGAATATAAAATATTTGTAATTATTATTAATATAACATTCATAAAACAAATGAATGGATATTCTCTGATAAACTTCTTTAGTAAATTTAAAATAAAAATTGAGTAAAACATCCCATTTATATGAAAATAAGACTGTGATATTTAAATCTCTATAAATAAAAATTATTAAATAGAAACTAGCTAGTGTAATGCTTGATAAATAAACTAAATCTACTTAAGAATGGCAAGAAACATTTGCTCATTCAAATAAACCTATTTCGTTTTAAAATTATAACCCTAGTTTACCTGTATATTTATGCAAAAAGTGTTACATAAAAATTTAATAGCATAAATATTTTTATGGTTTCTTTTTTTTTAAACCAATAAAGCAGACCATACAAAAAATAATAATAATAATAATACATTAATTCAAGTTCATATTTCGGCTCCGTGATGATTTTTCCATTTCATAATGTGTAGACAATTTATCCAGGTTAAGATATCTATTTAAATTCGAAGCTTCAACTACTACATTTATATACATGGCAATCATTTCCAAACGAAAATGTTCAATAGTTCATTAATAATATTTATTTTTTTAAAAAACAATTTTAAAAACTTAATTAATGGAAATAAGATTAAGATTAAGATTAAGCCGGCATGAAACAAAATAAATTCTTCAGATGAGCATATTATTTTTATTTATAGGATCCTGGGTTTTGAAATGCATATAATAATATATATTTCTTTATCTGAATTTCTTTGTCCTCTTTTACGAAAACGCATCTTTTAAAATACAGTTTTTTTTAAAAAAAAAAACATTTTTTATATAATAATATTTCATGACGTGTTTTACTTTAAACCAATTTTCTTTGATTATTTTAAACATAAGAGCAGCTTTCTTTTAATATATATATTTTAAGACGTTTCTCAGTTTATAGCTAAAATTAACTGTCATAAATTTATTTATAAATAATGTCAAATATAGCCGAATGATTTACTATGTACTTGACCAATATAAGTTCATTACTGATATTTTGCCGATTACTTTGAAGTTTTGTCTCCGAATAATTTTATTTCATTACTGGGTAAAATAAGAATTATTATTTAAAATACAATTTTATCTGTTTGCTTTCAACTAAACAAATCCTTTCCACTTATGTCAAGGTATAAATAATAACTTTCTTTAGAACAAAAAAAAAAAATTAATCGTTCTTTATTAGTTCACTTGAACCAAATGTAGCTTCATTATAATGTTTTAAAACTTAAAAATGTCTTTTTTTTTCTTTTTACATATACTTTTAATTTAATAAGATAAGTATTTAGCATTTTATTGTCAAAATATTTTAGTGCCACCGAATATTTATATAAGTAAATCATTATTAATTTGTTCTTCAATTTTAGTTTCAAGTAAAGAAAAACGACTAAATAAAATGCATACAATATAACAGACGCTAGCTTTATTCCAAACATTTTCTCACTATAATCTTATTGTTCTGGTTGAAATTTAATATCAGGATAGTTACCTTTTTCTTCAGCCCTTCATCACTGCAAGATGATTTTAAATATTATACTTTAAATAAATAATAATTTTAAAAAAAATACAATTTTTTTTTATTAAATAAGACTCTTGGATTCAGCTACTTGCAGTAATAAAAAAAAAAAATATCAGCCCCCTGGTGAATTCTAGATTTTTCTTTTTTTTATACCTGATATTGTTTAATACACCCATTTCTTATATTAGTTGGCCTGTAAGCCAATAAAATTATTTTTTATTAAACCTTACTATTTTTGACAGATCAGCTGTAAAGTCGATTTACTAACGCAATTTCTAATGATACCAAATCACGTGACTTACAGCCACAAAGTCAAAAATCCATTGTTTAACAAATGTTATGTATTACCTTTTTAAATAATATTTTTTTAAACATAATAGTAATAAATATAAAATTCAGAACTATCCCTCTTTATTAACTTTTAAATATTTCTTCCATAAATTTATATCCATCCATTTATTTATTTATTTTTTTATAAATATTAGAATTAAAATATTTTTTATTTTTATTTTCTTCTTATGTTTATGTATCTTTCTTGCACACACACACACATTCCATATATGGGTAATCTATAAATATGAGCTCACCCATTGTTTAAAAGTTATTCTTTTAAAATTACAAAACTAAAAATATTACCAAATATTTAATTTAAAATAATTTTATAAGTGGAACGCTACTAACTTACATCTAATAAATACTGTTATATTGTTTTAATAAAACTTACAGATTACTTTTTTTTTAAAATTTATTACTATTCATTCCAACTTATTTATAATATCTCATTACTATCATTTAGACATTAAAATGAATTATACAATAGTTACTTTAAAATACATTAAATATGATTTATCATTTCCCAACTATTTCTGATATTTCTTTTAATTCAAATTATTGTCTAGCATCTTTTATTAAAAATAATTCACCTATATTATGTAAGATTATCCCATATATTCATTAAATAAGTTAATTTTCATTTTTATCATTTTTTTTTTTTTTTAAAAATTAGAAAATCTCAACAAAAGGTTCAGTTGAGATAACCCTGATCACTTATTGGAAACAAGTGAAACTTCACTTAGTTACAATATAAACAAGTGAAACTTCACTTAGTTACAATATATATATATATATATATATATATCATACAAAATAATGATTAAATCCAAAAATTAAAGAAACTATCTTGTTGTTGCGGTTTTAAAAAAAAACTGTGAAATTTTAGGAAGAGGAAATATCATTTAGTAAAAAATTCAACAAAATTTCATGTAATAATAAAAGTAAAATGACACAGTAAATTATTCTTGATAATGTATGTAAAATGTTAGGTTTTTATTTGATAAGATTTCATTTAATGTCTTTAGTCCTATTATTTTGTATGTTATTGCTAGTTTAATAATTACTTGGAGTCATCTGTTTTGATGTCAATGCAATAAATCACTATATTACAGCATTAATTCTAATTTTGATTGCAGCATTCCATTAATTCCAAGTTGAACTTATTGTAATATTTTCTGATCACATTACATATTACATTCTGCACTTGTTGTTTTTTTATTTAGTTATATATAGTGTTAAAATAATTTTACTTAGAAATAAAAATAATTGTTGTCTGCCTTTCTGCACAGTAAAACATTATTGATTTGTTTATATTATCTTTTTTCATTCACTTATTTTATATATTTTTATAGCTATAGAATCAACTCTAATGATCCTTAAACAATTCTTTAATTATTGACAATTCATAATTTTCATTAAACATTTTCTCAAGAATAATCTTTTTTAAAAAATTGAAAAGATGTATAGTACTTTATTCTCTAATCTTTTTTAAAACTAAGTCAAATTTTGAAAACGTTATTAAAAATCATGCATCATATGCTTTATATATAGTTTTATCATTATTTTTATTTCCATTATTGACTTGTTTTAAATGCTACATAAGTTATTTTATTACATATAAAAAATAAAAGAATATGACAAACCTAAAATTGTGCCAAATTAAGTAAAATTATAGTTTTCTTTTATGTGCACAGCATAAATAACAATAATTATTAAAGTGTTGTGAATTTTGAAATTTATCTCCTTTTTTTTCTTGCAAATGGACCAATAAATTATGCAAAAGCTAAGTAATCTTATACCCACTTTTTTTTGTAAATAGATAAGTAAATTTATTAAGGGCAAAATAACTTATCCTTTCTTCCATTTAAATAAAAATTGTTGATAAAACCAAAAAATCATTTGACATTAAATTATAAATTATTAAAAAAAATTTATACCAACTATTTGCATGTAATATTTTGCAATGCTGTCTGTATTAATAATTATAAAATTAATTTCTATTTTTTTATATATAGTTTTTTCTGAAATGATATTGTTATGTAAATATTGAGTCAACGTGAGATCATCAACTACATAAATAGTGAAATTTCTACAGTAAATACAAAAGACGTCTCAATATATCAGGCCATCTGAATTATAAAATCCAGATTAAGTAAAGTCTTTTAGTAGCATTTTTAATGAGCATTTTGAATGTTTTGACCAGTAACTGAATAGAAATTATAAACGTAGGCATTATTGTATCCTAGATTATCAAAATAATACATTCATTCAAGAATATGATACTTTATCACTGCTATGCTTTCCAAAACAGATAATCTTAACTAGGCAATGTGTTCAACAAGTTAGAGATACTTCAGATAAAGAAAATAGAGTAAATGAATCATCATTAAATGAACCAGACAAATGTTCATTAATTAATCTTTTCTTGTAATAGTATAAAAACTTTTCTAACAGGCCTGGAAATATTCCTAACTATGAACATAGGATAAAACTTAAAGAGGACACCCATTTTATAGCTGATCTTATCCTATTCTTGTGCAATGCAAGGATTAAGTTGAACAACATATTCAACCGAAGTAATCGAAAATAATCCACCATCGCGCGTTAATCCAGGGGTGGTGGTTAAAAAAATGAGTCAATACGGAATATGTTTGATGCTCTAGATTATGAAAAATAACTATTCCAGAAAGATATATTCCACCAAATGTTAATGATTTGTTAATTAAATTTCAGGATAAAACTACTTTTACAATGGTAGATCTTACATCAAGTTATTGGCAAATCTTTTTATATCCACAAGGTCGTAAATAGACTGAATTTAAGAATGATTGATATATTTATGTTTTTAAGCATACGCCTTTTGAACTTATAAATAGTGGAACCTGGACTTAATATTACTAGATAAAATTTAAAAAATTATTATACAATATATAGAGAAATATCTTAATCATCTTTCACTGGTTTTTAAAATGTCAAGAATAGCATAACAATCAATTTGAAGAAGAGTTCATTAGCTCTACTAGAGATATCTTTTCTGGATTTTCTTATTAATAGTAAAAGAATCAAATATCATCCTGATAAAATATCAGCAGTTGAAAAATTTCCACAAGCTAAGGACAAAAAACAAGATTATTTTTAGGTTTGTGTAATTATTACCGTACATATGATAATTTCACAAATGATACAGAAGAATTATTACAATTGTTGAGAAATGATATACAATGGATTTGGATTCAAAGGCAAACCATAGATTTTTTAAAAAAAATTAAGGATAACTTCTTAAAGAAAATAATATTGGCCCATCCTAATTTTAGTAAAAGATTTTATATGCATACTGATAATAGTGGATTCGGTCTTGCGACATTGTTTCAACTTAGTGATTAGCAGAAACCTCAAAGTTTATATTTCTGTAGCCATTAGACAAATCTTAAAAGGTGTGAAAAAAATTATGCCACTACAGAAAAGGATGCTTTAGCTATTGTTTGTGCCTTTTTTAAATTTAAACAATTTTAATGGGATTTGAGGCGAATGTCATAACCGATCACCAGTGTTTGAAGTTTTTAAACAATACGCATTTAACTAATGATCCTCTTATTTGATGGAGCCTTTATTTACAGAAATTCAATTATGAAGTCATATGTATACAAGATTAAAAAAATATTCTTGTTTATACTCTTAGTTGAAATCCAAGTGATACACCATTACAAAATTTTGAGATAAATAATTTTTATGTGGCACCCATACATTTAGCAGTAAATGAGTAAATTGAAGAGGAAAATAAAGGAATTTTTTTAAAAAATATTTTTATTGGCCAAATTTGTATTACCATGTATTGTCTGTTTTAAAAACCTGCCAAATTTGTTCTTAGATTAAACTAGCAAATAAATCATTTGGTGGGATACTTCATGCTATCATATACAGTGGATTCAATAAGTTATTAGTCATAGCTTTTTGAACTATTGCCAGCATATAAGCAATATAAATTTTTAGTTATCATATATAATACATGTTTTAAATATGAGACAACTTCTTAGAAAGGTGAATATAAAAGGCACTATCCAAATATTACAATAACAGCAAATTTCTTTATTTGGTAAACAATAAGCAATATTAACAGATCATGGTATTCCATTTTAGTCTTGGAGATGGAAACAATGGACAAACCAACAAAATATTAGGCATATTTTTATATCTATTAGGAATCTACAATTTAACTCTTGTGAATGACTTATCAGGGAATTAAATCAATTGTTCAATTCATATATGAGTGCTAACTATAAACAATGGGTTAAGAAAATATCAGAAATTATTAATTATATTGATCAGACTCAAAATAAATTGACTCAATTGACACCATTTCAGTTACACTTTGGAAAAAGTAGTACAGTATTAATTATGACACCACTACCAATTATTGATGAAGAAGTAGACATTGGCCACATGTTAGTCAATCACCTAAATATCGGTACAAAAAGTTATTTTCATTACACAAGGGACCTTACAAACAAATATAAAAGATTACAGATAATGTTTTTACATTAAAAGGTAAAACCCATATGGATAATAGGATTTTTTAATGCACAGAGACTTTGACCCTTCAGGAAATATGAATAGCTCTTTTAAGCAATAATTGAATATTTAGAATTACTGTATAAAATGGAATGGCATGCAAAATATATAAATAGATTTTATTTTTGTGGTGCAAATACAAGATTTTTAAGTATTCTTATTGATTTGAAATACAGATAATTAATCCATCATTTTTATATTTTAATATGAAAAATACAGGTAAGGTATTAGACACACAATTTATGTTCAATGCACAAGATTATTGTTTTTAGATTGTGTAAAAGTAGTTGAAAATCATGTAGATGTAGTGAAGAAATTTTGTTTTTGTCATTCGATAGATAATTATGGATGAGCAATTGCTATTTATCGAATTTACAATTGCAATAATTTAAAAATTTTGATTTTACTTAGTGGTAAAGATGTATTTGATTTTGATTCTTCATATTATAAAGGTATTGCATGTTTATATAACAGATACTGAGATAAATCTATGGTAAATGTTAGAAATGGGTATGGATTTAATAATGAATGTATACCCTCTAGAAGTGACTACAAAATTTATTTTGTATGGTTTCAAGGTACTATATTTCTTTGGAATAAAAAAAATAAATACATTACATCTAAATGTCTAAACCAGCATAACAATGTAATTGTTAATTTATATAAGACATATGATCAGTTAAAATCAAAAAATCTAAGTGTGAAAATAATTTACATTTGAACTTAGTTTTACTAATAATTGATAAATTAATTAAGGTTATCTATATCATTAGATCTTTAATGAATATTAAGGAAATTCATAATTCTAGAGATCATGACTGATATTTTTATCAAAAATTGGACAGCCTATAATTTGGATTGCCTTATGTTGTTTTCAATGTACTTATGTGTTTATATTTACTTTGTTTCTTTTTCAAACATTGTGGGTAAATATTTTTGTTTAATTATTTTATATTTGAATTAATAATTAATGTTAATTAATAAAATGTTAAGTATTTATTCAATTCTGACTAGAAGTTTTATATCCTAAGAGAATCTGATTTGTTTACTTAAAAATAAATATAAAAATTGTTAAATGTAATAAAATTCCTTTTTGTAAAAGGGCATGTTTTATTAAAGTGATATATTCTATAGAAATATATTTCACTGATGTATATGTTAAGTATATCTGAGGAAAATAAATTTTATTTAATAATTTTAAAATATGCCATTATTGAGTGTATTTTAAATATTTTATTACTATTATTAATTAAACGCCTTATGTACTCTTTATAAAAAAAGTTAATTTTATAAAACAATAATTTTTAAAAAAATTAATGTATTTTTATAATTGTACAAAATAATGTATTGAATCAATTCTATTGTAGTTAAAATATTAATATGTAAAGCACTGATATTATTTTTTATTAAATATTTTGAATTATGAACTGTGAAATCATTTATTGTTCTGTTGGTGCTTTGCCAAGAACAACTTTTAAAATTGATTGATGGTTTTTTTTTAAAAAAAGAATAAATTTTAAACTCATAAAATGAATTTTTAAGTGCACAGTTTTTCTAGTCCAAAAGGGAGGACATAAATTCAAATGGATAATTTGTTCTTCTGGACCTTCAATCAATATGAATAAAGAAATACATTTCAAGCCATCAATAGCTGAAAAAATTATTACTTCAACTTTGTAAAAGCATGTATTCTGTTTGTATATTTAAAAAGAAATTACCATAATGGACAAACTCATCTGCTTCTGTTTATTTCTTTTATCACTTTCTTCAATTAATTGCCAAAGAAAAATAGAAATTTACTGGTAAATAAATCACATTAAATAAAAGCAGTTTTTAAATCTTGTATAAAATATATATATTTTTTAAATAAGGCTTGCTGATAAATATTTTTTCTTATACAACTATTAATTATTAATCAATGTATAAATTTATCATTTGTGATCTTTTTAAATAATCTATTGAAATAGTTAAAATATTGTATAAATGTGATAAATAATTTATTTTTATTTCTGAAAGTGTATTGACATCACATTTTGATGCACATTGTAAAATATATAATTCTTTTTATTTAAAAATAATTATTTATAATTTTAAGCTTATAGTGATGTTTAATTGATGATGATCATTTATTTTGTGGATGAGATTTGATGAATGTATTGACAGTTATTTAAACTCTCAATACATGTAGCATTCACCAAATCTCATAATTTAATTTTCAATAAATATTTTTATGAGAGCATGGATGATGACATTATATATTAATTAGTATGACTGTATTGATGAATTAGTATTGATATTATTTAAATATTTTATATGCATGGTTTTAAGTATAGCTGCTCTTTTAGTGCCATTACTGTAAATATTATTTTTAGTATTCTGTTTATTTTATATTTATTAGGCATTTCACCCATTGCTTTCTTTTGTAATCTCTCAGTGTATAAGTTGCTGGATTATTATTTATGTCAGTGCTGGCTAGTTTTACAATAGGGTAACTTGTCAATCATGCATGCATTCGTTGATTTTAGTATGTGACTTTGAATATTAATGTTTGTTACAACAATGTTATTGTTTTTTTTTTAATATTTTGTTTGGTAAACATAGATTTTGTTTATTTTATTATTAATCATTATTTGATTAATAACTTGAAAAAAATTATAAAATATTTATATATACATGTCATATATAAAAATTAAAAGCCTAAAGCTAAACTAGTCAATAAATAATCAAAATTACCTCAAATTCAGAACTAAACCAGACTAGCCAAAGAAATAAACTCTAAAACACAACCAATAGCTTTACTGCTATAACTTTTCAAGTGTAAAGGACTAAAACATAACATTTATACTACATGTTACTCATAATTTTTACTTACATTCCACTTATCCTTAATATTAAAAGAACTTTTAAACAAGTTAATTGCTTCAGAATCATAATTTTTTAATAATAAAGATTCTTTAATTCTTCTCTTTATTTAATTTCTTTCAAAGAAGATAACCTTAACTTCACTAAAACTAATAGTATGAACTGTATCTTTTTTATGGATATATAAAGCAGAACTGAGATATTTATTTCTAACCCTACTTTTATGTACCTTTATTCTTTCATTTAAGCTCAGACTACTCTGATCTATATACACCTTCTTACAAAAACAAGGGATAATAGAAACTACTCCAGGAATAGTCTATCAAAAATTTCCTTTATATTATTTGATTAATTATTTAAAGTGGCATTCCTTTTACAAGCAATTTTTTTATTTCCAAACAAATTTCTATTTTTACTTGCAATTCTATAAGAAGACAGTTTAAAAGGCAAAGAAATAAAATCATTTTTTTATCCTTCACATTATTACAAGTATTAACACCACCATAGTTATTATTAAATAAAATTCTTGTACAAATTTATCAGAATAGCCAACAATCAAATAATGTTTTTAAAATTGACCTTTTTGAAACATAGCTATCTCATTATAATTATTTAATCTCTAATTTCTATAACAATAACTTCTTAAAGCAGCTACCTTATGAGATACAGAAGATATTTGCTTTAAAAAATTATTGCTATAGAAATCAGACATTAAATAATTCTAATGAAGTAGCTATGTTTTAAAAAGCTCAATTTTATAAACATTATTTTGCTGTTCTGATAAATTTTTTAAAAGTACTTTTTATTTGTAATTATTGTGGTGTCAATAATTATAATAATGTGAAGTTACCAAATTGTCAAATGAAGTACCTAGTGAGGATTACATTAAACAACAATCTACCATGTATAAGTTTCCACTAGGTGAATGAGTATAAGCAAAAAATAGCCTAAATAAATTTTGGTTGAGAGCAATAGTAAAGTGATATCTGTCAAAACAAGTTATAAAAGTTTGTACAAGCCAAGGCAAACTATTACAAAAACACATAAATCAATTGCTCAATGACAAGAGCAAAGATTTAATATGGTCATTATTTAATGAAACTGATTGTGTCCTAGAATATCAATTTGAGTATCCTAAATAAGAACTGAATCTGACTATGCCTAATGAGGAAAATGAAGAACATGTAGCTGAGGAGACTAATCCAAATCTGATGTAGATGTTAATCCATCTCCTGATCAGCTTAAAAGAAAAAGAAAAAACCCAATTACATTCATGGTTTTATTTTGACTTCAGAGAAAATGTAAATCTCTGAAGTTCAGGGAAAAGTGTTATGTTTATATGTGTATGTTAAAATAAATACACATAACTCAACCAAGCTCTTATTGATAATTGCAGTAAGAGAAAGATATTTAAAATCTTTATCTAGAATATTCCTATATCCAGACCAATTGGTTTCAAGATTTTGGCTCACCTCAGTGATCTAGAACATTCAGATACTACATCTAAAATATCATCTCAAAAACCCAGCACCTATTTAATATGTAACATTTAAGTAAAAAATCTAAAATTTTCAAACATGAAAATATCTTTAATTCCAGTTATCTAACTTAAATAGCTATATGAGACTAAACCAAATTCAGATCTACAATACATTAATATCCTTAGCATTGCCAAAGTCTCAAAGGAAAAATTATAATAATCAATAAAGCAAGTCATATATTGCATGACATGGCTTTATTTACACTTGTATTTACAAATGTGTAATATATGGAGCATACCAGTAGCTCAAACAAGCCCTTATTGATAAGTGCACTAAGAGAAAGATATTTAAAATCTCTATCTAAAATATTCCTATTTCCAGACATTTTTATGTCCAAAAATTTCAGATTTTCTACTTAAATGTTATGTATTAAATAAGTGTTGGGTTTTTGAGTTGATATTTAATTCACTTTCTGACAAAAAAATTTCAAAAGCTGTCCAATCAGAGTAATCAATGGATGACAGAAGGCTTGGGCATAAAATCCCCATCTAGTGCCTACTCATCCAATATCTCCAAACTAGTTTCTGGCTTGTGGCCTCTGTCAGTGAGGAGCCTTAGATATAGTGTGGCCTGTAGTAAAAGATACAGGCCACATTATTAATTTTGATGAAGCTAAGGTAGTCTTCTTTGAGAGAAATGAAATAAAAAGAAGAATTAGTCTTGCGTTGTTAGCCGAGAGGTATCGCAGCAGCCATGCAAGCAAGTAGTTGGTTGCAGATGGTTGTGGGTTCGCATCCTGGCCGATGCTATGACATATGAAAAAAAAAAAAGAAGAATTAAAGAATATTTATTATTAAAAATTTATAATTCTGAAGCAATTAACTTATTTAAAAGTTCTTTTAATATTAAGGGTGAATGGAAAGTATGTGGAATTGTGGGTAATGTGTTGTTTAAATATGTTGTTATTTTGTAGTTCTTTACACTTGAGAAGTCTACTTTGTAGCAATGAAACCATTGCTAGTAATTTAGAATTGATATTTTGGCTAATTTGTTTGAGTTGTGAATTTGAGGTAATTTTGAATTTTATATATATATATAAACCAAGTCATATATTGTGTGACATTGCTTTTATAAGCTTGTATTTACAAATATATAATATAGAGAGCATACCAATAGTCAAACAAGCTCTTATTGATAAGGTGGTAAGAGAAAAATATTTAAAATCTCTACTTAGAATATTCCTACCCCCAGACCAATTGGTTTTGAGCTTTTGGCTCACCTCAGTGAGGAAAATAAGTTGAAAAAGTATAAAAATACAAGTTGAAGAAAGCATGGAAGAGTTGGTTGGGGATGAGTATAAGGACTGGAGTAAAGAAGTAGAAAAAGTGGCAAATAGGGTTTTAGGTGAGAATATTCAGAAAAATAAAAGTAATAAAAAATGAGAATTAGTAAAAGTGTAAAAGAGAGGAAAAAAGCATGCAGAGAATATAAATGTGCTATTAAGAATAAGGAAAGTGAAAAAGATATTAATGCTAAATGGGAAAAGTACTCAAAAAAACTGTTTGCTTATTTAAAAAAGAAGTTGGCTAAAATAGATAATTACAGAGAGAGAATGAAATTGAATAGCACATTGTTGGAGGATATTAATAAAAGTGGAAGAGATGGGAGTAAAAAATTTTGGAATTACATTAAAAGGAGAAATGTAGAGGAGAGAGAGTTAGTATAACTATATGATGAGGGAATAGAGCATAGATCTAGAGAAGATTTAGAGAGAATCTTAAATAGATATGTAATGAATATAGAAAAGATGTTACATGTGAAGGATAGAGTGATAGAAAACATGAAAGCATATATAAATAAACATTTATTTATATAGCGCTCTGCTTAATAATTTTTAATACAATTAAACACAGCCATTCAAGCTATTACGCAGGCGCTTTTTCTGAGTGTAAATAATAAATGAATAAATTCCACTCCCAACACAAGATATAGTATTTAGGAAAGAATAAAATGAATCCACTTACTCAATCTGACTCAAATGTATATATATGGGCAAATCTTAAGTATTGAAAGTGAAAGTGTGAGAATAGATCACTCGCTTTAAACAACTGTCTATGATATCCGAGTAAATGACGTCGACAAAATTACCTAGAATTTACTGAACGTCACTCTCAAATGAAGCTTCCCTTTTCCCTCCACCCTCACTCTAAAATCACTCTAACTTATTTTTTATCGATAAAATTCTAATATTATTGAATTTTTAAAAGTTCTGTACGATGTGACATCTTCCGATTTATTTTAGAAGTAAAAATAAAAAAGCATTTAAACCTAAACAAAGAAGGAACATTATTTGTGATTGGTTCTTACATGCTCTCACCGAAAAGACATTCTGATTGGCTGGAAAGAACAAAGAAACTGCCTGATCAAAGAAAATAAAGAAACGCTGAGATTTTCATTTCAATACGATTTAAATTATTATTAAATAATATTTATGGAAATTAAACATAATTTTCAGAGAGAATAATAAAAACAAAATTATTTTTAAAAATATTGAAGATTTAAAATATATTGAAGATGTAGTAAAAGAAATATTTACTTTTCTATAACGTAAAAGTCGATCTTTTTGTTTACATTATAACTTTTATGTTGCCGATATAGAATATCTTAGAATAAATAAATAGCAATTTATTTTTGAAAGAACTTTCGTTTTCTTCATGACCTGAAAAATTAATTATATACTTTTTATAAACGTATCTGAGTTGAATTTAATATTATAGGCGAATATGTTTTAACAATAGGCTTTGTCTTCAGTTTGTGAGTTGGCCAATTAAAAGATTTGATTTTTATCTGATACAACCAATGATAAAATTAGCGGTTTAAGGGTTAAACATATGTAAATAAACATTTTTTTATATAGCGCTCTGCTTAATAATTTTTAATACAATTAAACACAGCCATTCAAGCTATATTTGAGAGTGACGTTCAGTAAATTCTAGGTAATTTCGTCGATGTCATTTACTCGGATATCATAGACAGTTGTTTAAAGTGAGTGATCTATTCTCACACTTTCACTTCCAATACTTAAGATTTGCCCATATATATACATTTGGGTCAGATTGAGTAAGTGGATTCATTTTATTCTTTCCTAAATACTATATCTTGTGTTGGGAGTGGAATTTATTCATTTATTATTTACACTCAGAAAAAGCGCCTGCGTAATAACTTGAATGGCTGTGTTTAATTGTATGAAAGCATATAGTAATGGAAATATTAGGTTTTCGGAAAATGAATTCATTGAGGTAGACAAGAAATTAAAAAGTGGAAAGGCAAGAGGTTTAGATGAATGGGCAGCAAAGGTGGTAATGAATTTAAAATATAGGGCAAAAGTAAAGTTATTATTCTGTTTTAATAATATGGCACAGAATAGAGATTTCCCAAGTAGTTGGAGTAATGCAAGAGTAAGATTATTATTTAAAGGAAAGGGTAAGGATCATAGAAAGTTAAATAGTTATAGTCCAATAGTGGTAACATCAGTTTTATATAAAAATTTTCTCATATATAGTGGCTAGAAGAGTTGTAAAATGGATGGAAGGGAATAATGTAGTGGAGGAAAAGCAAGGAGGTTTTAGATTAGATAGGCATACAAGAGATAGTTTATTTGTACTTACACAACTTATGGATATGAATAGGAATTCAGGTAAACAGTCATATATGAGTTTTATAGATATAGAGAAGGCATATGATAGAGTAAATAGAAATAGATTATGGATAAGTTTAGCAAATTTGGGAATGGATAAAGCTTTGGTAGATATTATTAAGAAATTATATGAAAATATATATATATATATATATATATATATATATAATATATATATATATATATATATATATATATATTGTACCATTTATTTATATATATGGTACAAATTACTATTTAATATTGTGTATCATTTAAATCAAAAAAGAGAGAACCCGATCTTTAAATTTTTTTTGTAATATAATGTTGTTTTAAGAAAAACGTACAGTGAAAGTTTAATTTTTCTTTTTTTAATATAAGTTAACTAAAATATAACTAAAATAAATTCAATGTTGGAAAGTGCATACTGAATAATTGATTCAAATAGTGAAAAGAAATTTCAAAGGTAAAAAATTGCTATCAGAAACAACTTTCTGATAGTAATTAAAAATGGCAGAAATTCATAATGAGAAAAGAGACTTTGTAATAAAAAAATGAGAAATAATGTAGAAGTGTATAAAATAGAACAAAAGGTAAAAAGGAATATGTGCAGAACTTTGAAAAAGAATCTGGGGATATAAAAGGAGCTGACAGGTTTGAAAGGTGTCTTTTGTCTTGTTGTTCCAGAGAGTGTTGAGCAATTTGAAGTGCCTCGTATTTTTTTATACAAAAAAAAATATTAATAAAATGTGTCCACTTAGATACGAACTGAAATCGCTCACCATGAGTGAGTAGAACTCTATCGTTTGCCGACATTTTCTCTCGAGAAAAGTCACCTAGATCGTCGTCTGGCTCTACCTAAATTTGATCGGAGATTTGGAAGAAGTAAAACTAAAAAAACAACTACTGTGGACTACCCACTGACTGAATTGGACGTCGGAGGATCAGTGACCTACTTAAATATCAACTCACCAGTAAGTTAATGGCCATAACTTTTACATAAAGCTTTATGAATAGAGATTTGAATGAAATGTTATCCCATAATTATTTGATCTAAAGATTTGCAAACGGAGAAGTGAATGAAACTGTTACCATGGAAAAATAAGACACCAACTAGATATTACTTCAATATTTGAATCAAATTATTAAATTCATATCCACAATACTTTCCAATATTATAATTTTGCCTTAATCATAAATATTAAGTGTTTGACGGGCTAGAATAAATCTTTATTATTAGTTTAACTTTCATTGTACATGTATAAATTTAATGTTATTATATTTAAGTTTTATAGTTAGTTATTTAAATTCAAATTAGTATACAAATTACCTTTGCTAAATAGATTTATTTTTCTTAATTAAGTCGAAGGGGAATATCTTCTACTTAACGAGAATTTTAACCCAGATCGTATAATTATTACTTTACGATTTACAATATGTTTGATGCAGACTCAGTGGGTCTAACGACTCTCGTGCCCTCATGTAAAAATTAAAAACTGATTCAGCTCACAATTGTTCTTGGTAATAATTCTAGGCCAAGCTGATCAGGAAAGATAGTTATGTTTTTAGAATAATAATGAAACCTTTTTTTTAAATAAAATAAATGAACATTTATTTTTCTTTTACATAACTTGATCAACTCGCGCATTTATAATGCGTATAGAGGCCTAGAAATATGGAAAACATTATAATGGCTTGCCCAACTCGGGCTTACAAAAAAAAAAAAAAACCACGACCTGAGAAAATTTAAAAAATAGCATAAAATTGAGAATTTAATGTCTGTATCCAGAAAATAAATATGACCACAAATAGTGCGCAAGTCTAAAAAGTTATTGCGTACGATTATGAAAGTTTTTTTTTTAAGAATATAAGATTTTAAATAAGTTTATATTGAAACAAAATAATAGTGGATAAATTAAATAATAAATAAAATCGATCAAAGGCTAGTAATGACAGTAAAGGTAGAGAGGGATGGGAGATTATAGGGTGATAAGAGAGAGGGGTGTCGGTGAACGAATTTATTAGCAAAGCAAAATAAAATATTGAATTTATATTGTAACAATTGATGAAGTTAAGATTTTGTTTACTGCAGCAAAAATAAACAACACAGCATATATGAAATTGAGAAGTAGTAAAAATATACACAATATGGCAGAAGGTGAGAAAGAATTGAAAGAGGGCATGGAACCCTTCATAAGAAAACTATTACATGAATTTAAAATGGGATTCAAAGAAGATATAAAGAAAGAAATGGCAGAGAAGGTCAGACAATTAAAAGAAGAAATAAAAGAACCAGTAAAAAAAGAGGAAAACAAGAAGAAATAAAGTGATCAGTAGAACAACAGAAGAAAAGAGGATAGATAATCATATTTGTGAGTAAGGCAGTGAATCGATTAAGTACACATCTCAAGAATGCCCAAAGGTTGTTTTGCAAATGAACAATGTCAAGGTAGAGACATGGTGGGATTCTGGTAGCCAGATAACAGTAATGTCGGAAACAACGTATGAACGCATGCAGAGCCAACCCATAGAGATACCAACTCTACCAGTGAAAAACATGCAAATAACATTGGCAAATAACAAAAAGGCACAATTGGGCTCAAAACAAATTTGGGTGCAAATTAAAATAGGGGATAAAATTATGCCACACACTATTAATTCTAAAAGGGTTGGAACATGAAGCCATATTGGGGTCAGATTTTATGTACAAAACTGGGTGTGTGAGCAATTATAAAAATGAAAAGATTATCTGCAATGGGGAAGAAGTGGAGTTTGGGTCGTAGATGAGAATGAACCAGCAAAACGTATGTAATATGGAGGTTGGGATTAACAGCCTTCAATAGAGGCACGGATTGATGAGATAATAAATGAAGTGAATGAAGGATGGAAAGAGGACCTAAAAGAAGTTCTAATTGAATATAAATCGAATTTTTCAGATAAACCTGGGATTATTAAAGGGTATGAGCACAGGATCAAGGTCGCTGACAGTACACCATACCAGGCAAGATCATACCCAGTGCCACACCAATATAGAGCTGAGGTAGAGACAGAATTAGCTAAAATGGAGGAGTGGGATATTATCACTAAGGGTTCGTCAGCATATAATAACCCAATGGTGGTTGTAAAAAAAAAAGATGGAGCCATAAGACTGTTTGGATGCCAGGCAATTGAACAAGATTACATGGCCAGATCTAAATGTTCCACCTCCAATTAATGAGTTGGTAAATAAATTCCAGGGATAAAAGATATTTTCCATGTTAGATCTGACTGCCAACTATTGGCAGATCAAGTTACACCCTGCTGACCGGAAGTACACAGCATTTCAATATAATAGTATATTGTACCAATTTAACAGAATGCCTTTTGGTCTTAAGAATAGTGGAGAAGGCCTGCTAAAAGGTCTTGACCATGTGTTGTCCCCTGATATCAAAAAGTTAATCACTATCTACATAAATGATGTGATTATTGCATCCAATAACTCTCAGGAGCACTTACAACACCTCAAGTTGTTTTTACAAGAGTGCAATATTCGCATTATTTTACGAAAAAGCTGTTTAGCAGCGGAAAAAGTGAATTTCTTAGGGCACTTGATTACTGCTAATGGAATCAGACCCCACCTGGACAAAATCCAGGCAATACAAGATTTCCCAGCCCCTCAAACACCAAAACAGGTGAAATCATTTTTGGGGCTATGTAATGTCTACAATAAATTTTACAAAAACTTTGCTTCAGACATGGAGCCTCTGCTGCAATTATTACATAAGGGAACATCATGGAAATGGACGGAAGAGCACAAGACCAATTTTAGGGTTATTAAAGAGAAATTCCTTAGCCAAGTGATGTTGGTTTACTCTGACCTAAGGAAACCATTTATTGTTCAGGTAGACAGTAGTGGGTATGGGTTAGGTGCAGCGCCTAGGCAAGCTCAAGAGGATGGTACCTTGGGCATAATTTATTTTGTCAGCAGACCATTGATAGGTGCAGAGATTAATTACTGTGTAGCAGAGAAAGAGGACTTGGCTGTGGTGTGGGCATTTCAGAAGTTCCGCCAATTCTTGATAGGATCAGAAACGATTGTTAGAACAGATCATAAGAGCCTGGAATTCTTAAACCACAGTTATTTAACAAATAGTAGGCTAATCCGATGGAGCCTTTTTCTCCAGGAGTTCAATTATTCCATCCAGTATTGTAAGGGCACTGAAAATGTGGTAGCAGACACATTGAGCTGGAATATTGTTCCTGATACCCAGAATTATCTGCAGATGGAAGATATCTGTTTGACAAGTGTAGAATTAAAAACAGACACTGTAGTAGAAGAAGGATTGAGACACTTAGGAAAGGTACAAAGGCAAAGCCCTACCTACAAGAAAATTATTGACCAACTAGAAGACAAAGATGAAGTGGGAGAAACAGCAGACACTAACGCTGGTGAGAGATACCACCTAAAAGAAGGGATACTGTGATATATCACTGACCCACAAAGGGATCAGTGGAAAATGATTATACCAGAAAGTTTACAGGAAGGACTTATTGAGTATACCCATCATTTGTATGGGCACTATGGTGTAAATAAAGTGGAAGCATTATTGAAGACATGGATCCATTGGCTGAATATGAGAGCACAGGTCACCAGAATAGTAAGATCATGCAAAATGGGTCAGAAAACAAAACCATCAAACAAGTCATATCAAGGTCCATTGAATCCTATCATCCCTAAAGAACCCAATGATCTGGTGGCTATTGATTTCTATGGACCATTACCAGCTTTTGGGAAAATGAAATATCTACTAGTAGTAAATGACGTTTTTTCAAAATGAGTGTCAGCATATCCAGTGACCGAGGCCAATACTAGGAATGCCATATGAGCCCTTGAGGTACGATATTTTAAAACGATAGGCAAACCAAAAACTATTTTGTCAGACCATTGTTACGCCTTTCACATCTTATGATTGGCAACAGTGGATAAAGAGGATAAAGGTAAAACACATTGTCATCCATACGAAATCCGCAATCAAACCCTTGTGAGTGGGTGATGAGAGAATTAGGATGCCTCTTCAGGGTATATACTGTGTCCAACCATAGAGGATGGGTGAAACAACTCCCAAGGGTGTTAAATTTCATAAATTGGACTCATAATGAATCTACCAGATTTGCACCTGTAAGACTTCAATTCGGACAAGCGATACCTCGATTGTATAAATCCACATTACCCGCTAGTCCAGAAAACATTGATAAAGGGAGAGATCATGAAGAAGCAAGAAAAAAATTGGAACACTGTGCCAAGCTCCGAACCTGGCATAAAGGATGCCTGACTGATAAGTTTAAAACAGGGGATACAGTATGGGTCAAAACGAATCCTGTGAACCAAACTGGGAAGCATATTTTTAAAAAGTTACAAAATTTGTATGAGGGACCTTACCAAATCAGCCAACGGGATGGTCCAAATGCTTTCACTTTAGAGAATGGTGAAGGAGAAAGGGGTACCTATAATGCTAGGTCACTGAAACCGTATAAGACTAGGACGTGGTTATTCCATAAAGACTTATTAAGAATAAAATTAGTTCAAACCTCTATTCTTATTCTCGTTCCCCTGCCCCAGTGGTATTGTACCATTTATTTATATATATGGTACAAATTACTATTTAATATTGTGTATCATTTAAATCAAAAAAGAGAGAACCCGATCTTTAATTTTTTTTTGTAATATAATGTTGTTTTAAAAAAAACGTACAGTGAAAGTTTAATTTTTCTTTTTTTAATATAAGTTAACTAAAATAAATTCAATGTTGGAAACTGCATACTGAATAATTGATTCAAATAGTGAAAGGAAATTTCAAAGATACAAGATTGCTATCAGAAACAATTTTCTGATAGTAATTAAAAATGGCAGAAATTCATAACGAGAAAAGAGACTTTGTAATAAAAAATGAGAAATAATGTAGAAGTGTATAAAATAGAACAAAAGGTAAAAAGGAATATGCACAGAACTTCGAAAAAGAATCTGGGGATATAAAAGGAGCCGACTGGTTTGAAAGGTGTCTTTTGTCTTGTTGTTCCAGAGAGTGTTGAGCAATTTGAAGTGCCTTGTATTTTTTTTATACAAAAAAAAAATTAATAAAATGTGTCCACTTAGATACGAACTGAAATCGCTCGCCATGAATGAGTAGAACTCTATCGTTTGCTGACATTTTCTCTCGAGAAAAGTCACCTAGATCGTCATCTGGCTCTACCTAAATTTGATCGGAGATTTGGAAGAAGTAAAACTAAAAAACAACTACTGTGGACTACCCACTGACTGAATTGGATGTCGGAGGATCAATGACCTACTTACCAGTAAGTTAATGGCCATAACTTTTATATAAAGCTTTATGAATAGAGATTTGAATGAAATGTTATCCCATAATTTTTTGATCTAAAGATTTGCGAACGGAGAAGTGAATGAAACCGTTACCACAGAAAAATAAGACACCAACTATATATTACTTCAATATTTGAATCAAATTATTAAATTCATATGCACAATACTTTCCAATATTATAATTTTGCCTTAATCATAAATATTAAATGTTTGACGGGCTAGAATAAATCTTTATTATTAGTTTAACTTTCATTGTACATGTATAAATTTAATGTTATTATATTTAAGTTTTATAGTTAGTTATTTAAATTCAAATTAGTATACAAATTACCTTTGCTAAATAGATTTGTTTTTCTTAATTAAGTCAAAGGGGAATATCTTCTACTTAATGAGAATTTTAACCCAGATCGTATAATTATTACTTTACGAGTTACAATATGTTTGACGCAGACTCAGTGGGTCTAATGACTCTGGTGCCCTCATGTAGAAATTAAAAACTGATTCAGCTCACAATTGTACTCAATAATAATTCTAGGCCGAGCTGATCAGGAAAGATAGTTATGTTTTTAGAATAATAATGAAATGTTCTTTTTTTTAAATAAAATAAATGAACATTTATTTTTCTTTTACATAACTTGATGAACTCGCGCATTTATAATGTGTATAGAGGCCTAGAAATATGGAAAACATTATTATATATATATATATATCAATTAGGGAATATAGAATCAATTAAAGTTAAAAATAGTGTGGACTAAGGCAAGAATTCTCTATGTCGCCTATTTTGTTTGTGTTGTATTTGAGTGAAATGGAAAAAGCAATAGAAAGATTAGGAAGAGGGATAGAAGTAATAGGTAGTAAGGGAGTACACCTGGGTCTCGTTTTATGCAGATTATTTTAATGTGATTTTGAAGTTATGCGATTCATGTTTCTTCTTAATATCTTTCATATTTCACTATATTTATTAGATATCAAGAAATTTAAATTATTAATAACTTATTTTCACTTGAAATACTTTTTTTTCTTTCAAAAATATAACATTATATTAGCAGCTAACATGAATATTTCCTGAAGCTGTATTTAGAATCTTAGCTTCTATGTAAATAACCTACTTATACTAATGAATAAATAATAATAATAGATTTATACATACATATAAAAATATTGCAATAAGTATTCAAAAAATTTAAACTTTTAAAATGTATTTAAATAAATATTTTTTTAGATTTTTAAAATAAATAATAATGAAGATTTTATTGATTTTATAAATTGAAAATAATTTTTCTAATGATAAACTTTTTATTTTGATTGTGATCTCATTTTTAATATAGAAACAGAAGACCATTAGCCCAGCACAAGACTGAAAGTGGCACTAGTTGTACCTCACATCACGAATCTGATTTCTTATTAGTTTACAAACAAATGCATATTGTCAAATAGTGGTAATGATTAAAATATGTATAAAAAAATATAAAATTAATTACTGTAGTTAATAAAAAAAAAAAGTAAAAAAAGTTTGTCTTGTATTAATTTTTTTCAAATAGTTGAAATTTTTTATTAGTCAAACTTTATTTCCTTATTTTTTTAATGTGAATTTTAAAGTAATTTTTCCTTGTTGCTTTGCTTTTATGCCTATTTCTCAAAATTACAGAACCTATCCCCCATTTCTCAAGGTAAGTTACATTTATTTTTATGCAATTTATTTTGTGCACATTTTCTGAGGAACCTATCTACCACATAAAACAAGACCCAGGTGTATATATTTTGTCAGATATTTTTTTGTGGATGATATATTTTTGTGCAGAAAGAAGAGAAGATATGGAAGTTATGCTGAGGATGTGTGCAAGGGTGGGTAAAGAGATGGGGATTAAATTTAGTGAAGAAAAATCAAATATAATGATGGTTAATACTGAGGAAAGAGAAAATATAGAATTTTTATTGGGAGATATTGAGTTAAGTGGGGTGAATAGATATAGTTATTTGGGAATTGTTTTAAGTAATCAGAAAAATTATTTGGATGAATGGGAGAAAAAATTGATAAATGAAGCAAAAAAAAGAAAGAGACTTATAAAGAAATAAACAGTGTTTTCACATGATAAATATGATGTAGTTAGAATTATATGGAAGGGAGTTGCAGTAGCAGGGTTAACATATGGTAATGATGCATTATGTGTTAGTAAAGAGGTATTAAATTACTTAGAAAAAGTTCAAAGGGAAGTAGGAAGACATGCATTGGATGCAGATGTATGGACAGCAAGGGAGGCAATTTAAGGAGAAATGGGATGGTCAAGTTTTCATATGAGAGATGTAAAAAGTAAAATAAAAATGTTTGGTAGATTGCAGTTTATGGGTAATAAAAGAATTGCCAAAATAATATTTAAAGGAGAGGCAACAAGATGGATGAGAAAGGTAATGCGGTATGCAAAAAATTTGGATAAAGAATTTATATCAGTATATTTGTACAAAAGATGGGATGATTGTGTTAGGAGAATTGTTGAGTGTTATAGTGGTAAAGAATGGGATAAAAGAATAGTTTTATTAATAAAGAGTAAAGCATTAGAGAGATGGAGAACTAGTATGGAGAGTGAAAAGAGTTTATATATATATATATATATATATAACTCGCATATAATATATCTATATATATATATATATATATATATCAACAGAATATTAGGTGCGAGTTAATATATGATAATAGTAAGGAAAGTAGTTTATTGTTTAAGGCTCGAACTGGATCTTTAGCAGCAAGAGAATGGAAAAATACAGGTGATTTAGTCGGTAAATTATGTAAGGAAGGAATAGAAAATGTTAGACATCTGTTAATTGAATGTAAATGTTTGAAAACAGAAAGGGCACCTATAATGAAGTTATGGAAGAATAAATATGAAAAAAAGTGATTATACAGAAAGGGGATTATTGGTTTTTATGTTGGGTTTGGGAAAAGATAATGGGGATTTAGATATAAAGGCCATAGAGTTAACAAAGATCATGTTGTGGAAATGGGATGGAGCAGAATATGGGAAAACTTAGACTGGGGAATGTAAAATAAAGTAGCTAACCGATTTTTCTGGGCATAATTGCTGAGAGATTCTTGACTTCACTTAAGGAGAAGCTACAATACATCACATCATAACATCTTCTTTTAATATTAAGGATTGATGGGAAGTAAGTGGAATTGTGGGCAATGTGTAGTTTAAATATGTTGTTATTTGTAATTCTTTACACATGAGAAGTTTGTTTGTAGCAGTGAAACCATTGTTAGTGATTTAGAGTTTATATTTTTGGCTAGTCTGTTTGAGTTGTAAATTTGGGGTAATTTTGATTATTTATTGACTAGTTTAGCTTTATGCTTTTAATGTTTTCATTTAAAGTTATAAAAACTAAAATATATGCGGGATTCGAATTTAATATTTCACGCGACCCACACCACTCTCAGTGCCATCTTATATTGCTGACCCACCTGATCACACACATGTTGAAAAGATAAATAATCACCAATATACATATTTCATGCTAAAACAGCAATCATCAGTTGGTCTAGATTACTATCCTTACACATATATATAATCAGTGCTCAGCTTTATATTAAGATAGCCAATCTTCATGCTTTAATGAACAGGCTTTAAACATTTCAACTCACAACTCTTCAGCCTTCCATTTCATTGAAAATTTGATGATGGAACATTCAAAGCCCTTGTTAATGCCAAGGTTGTCAGATTTTCAATGAAATGGAAGGCTGAAGAGTTCTGAGTTGGAATAGTTTAGCCTGTCCATTAAATTATGAAGATTGGCTATCTTAATATAAAGCTGAGCTCTGATTATATGTATAGTAATCTAGACCAACTGATGATTGCTGATTTAGCATGAAATACGTATATTGGTGATTATTTATCTTTTCAACATGTGTGTGATCAGGTGGGTCAGCAATATGAGATAGCACTGAGAGTGGTGGGTAGTGTGAAAGTCTGAGTTCGAATCCCACATATATTACATATATAAATGCAGGTTTAAGCCTGTACAATTTATTAAAAAGTAAAATAGTAAATTTAAGTAAAATGTAAAATTAAAACTAATTGAAGCAGTAGATAAAAAAAAAATAATATTACTAAAAGATTAAATATAAATCCAGGAAGCAATCTTAATTAAATTTTTAAAAAGCAAAAGAGATAATAGAAATTCATCAGAAAATAATCTAATTAATTAGTGATAATTAAAAAGATTTTACTAGTAACCTGATGCATTTGCAGATAAATAAATTAGATAAGATTAGTAGGATCTAAGTGGCTCAACTAATTAGAACAGAAATTCTAATAATTAATTATAAGGGATATAATGGTCTAGGGAAGAACCAAGGGACACTTTCTTGTGGAAGTTACAAGAGTGCAAATGTATTTGCAACAATAACGATGCTGGACGTCATCGTATGTTGTCCTTGATAGCTAATATTGTGGAGAGCCTTGCCTCTGAACGTGGCAAAGCAAGTCTAGGGACTAAACAGACCACACTGGCCTTTATTATAATTTGAGAATGTCTTTGTATATGTTAATATATGCTGTGTATAATTTGTTAACATGTATATATGCTACTAACATTCTTATGTTTATTTTATTTATATATTAAATTACACTCCCAAGTTGCGCATTATTATTACTTTTACCAGATAAAATATATATAAACCTATGTCTGTTTGGTAGCATAAGAATAGCTCCCGGATATAGCACTTTATTTTTTAAGTTATTTAAGTGCAATAAATTTCTTCAAGTCAATTATAATTTTAGTTTTCACTATCTAAACTAGAAACAATAATTCACCATTTTATTTCAGAGCCATCTAGTATATTGTTATGTAAACAACACCAAATTATAATATTATATATATATAAATCCAGAGATAAAAACACGTTATTGTTCCAATGGAGATTTTAATAACATGCAAAGTATGTCATGAGATATATCAGATATATAGCTTACTTTTCATATATTAATTTACACGAGAAATGTTTATCATTAAAAGATAATTATTTATTTTAAATTTTAACTGAATATTATTTAAACAAAAGCTTAGAGATAAATCAAATTCCCCAAAAATTTAGTTTATTATAATTTTTTTAAAGATAATATGTTGCATTTGCATTGCAAAGCGATAATAGAATGGTGGAGAGCTAAAAGTCTGTTATTGACTCTCAACTGAATAATGTAATCTGAAAACTTGGATTAATCTGAATGGAAGTGCTAAAGTTTAAAATGTCATTCAGATCCTCATGATCTCTGGGTTTTGTTTTGTTGTTTGTTTTCTGCTTTAATTAGGATACTACAATCATTTTTAGAATTCAAAGTTGTTTTCAGATATAAAGACTTTTTATTATTATTATTAACAGACGATCTGGAATCTGATTATATCAAATTATTGATTGTTTTTATTCTCTTCAAATAGAGATTAATAGAATTTTAATTATATTTTTCAATTTTTTTGCCCCAAAATAATTATGATGGGTCGAAAATATAGGATATCATCTCAGACCCACTAATATCTATATTAATTAACAAATACTGTTTAGAAAATCTTAATTTTATTTTCCATTCAAAAAACCATTTTCTTTACCCAACTTTATCACTCTGGCACTTTAATATCCTCATTTTACAAAAACTTGGTGTATTGTAAACTTGTAAATCTTTGACTAATCACTTTTTTTATATTAGTGGTGTAATTCCCATTCTTTCTAAGATTTTTATTTTCTAATCTGCTGGCAAATCCAGTTGGGATGCATGCTTCTTTTTAGGGTTTTTTTTTATTGACAAACCAGTAGACATTTTTTTATAATATAACTTTCATAATGAATGGTGATCTCTGTAAATAGGCTCTATTATGAATATGTTGCATTTTGGCTGGAGGCAAATATATTTTTGCATATTTTATCATTGTTTATGTTTATAATATATTGAATAAAAAAGTTCTCATGTAATTAACCAAAGTTAAAGAATGCTAGTATTTTAATGGGTCACTTTGTAGAAACTCCTAGTTCCAGAGGCCAATTAGTTTGAAAGATCTCATGGATTATAGTAAAGTATGTGTTGTCTGCTTTTAATCCATAACTTGAAGCTTGAATTCAGGTTGGTAGAGGTGTGAAATATTAGAATTTTTTCCCAAGTGGTTGATATACAGTCACCCCTAACTAATCACTATAGGTCAATAAGTGGATATCTAAATAATAACTAATTAGAATGTAAAGGTTACACATTAATCTGGATTGATCAGATTTATATGCTAGTGTCTATAAAAACAAAAATACGAATATAATACTGTGCAATCATTACATTTGATAACATCTACAATGTTATAAATAATTCTACTTATATTTACATGTAATATAAAAATATAACGTAATAATATAATATAAGGTGATGTCCAATTCCATAAAAGATCAGCTATTTAAAAAAAGGAGAAAAGATTGTGGCCTAGAAGTCAATAATATTCTTCGAAAAAATAATTTTGTGATTTCCTGGAATTTCAGACTTGAATTATCAACGCCATCAAAAAAAAAATGTTAGTGAGTGTCGTTTTGCACAACTACATCATTCCAATTAATGAAAAATTTAAGTTAATGATGTTCCTTATATGCCACGTGATTTCTGCAAAATTTATACAGAACATTATCAAAATAATTTCATTTTAATTAATGAAATAGTTAAATTAATGGCACCCTCTAGATATTACATAATTGCTCTTTAAAAGTTTGTTTTAATTGTTAAGTACAGTACTGAAAATTATATAACTGTTTTAAAGCTTTATTTTAATTTACAAAGTAAATAGAGGAGCAAAAAAGAAAAGAAAATCTGCAAAAATAATAAACTTAAATAGAACATGTACAGAAACTGTTAGGGTTTACAGAATGATTATTCAGAGAGTCTTATAAAATACTAACCATTGTGTGTGATGTAATTACTTAGAAGGGAATGACTATTTTGCTAAGTAAACCACCCTGAAGTATAACGTGCTGCTTATCTGACTGTTTGATGGGTAACTTGAACTACAATTCAGATATGCTAAATTTTCTTCTAAAATTAAATAGAATCAATCATAATGATATTTTTGTGTAACTGTTATAGTCCTCCCTTCTCTCAGAAGTGGACTATTCCAGATGCCTCCTTGTCTGATCGGATTTAGCATTGTTTGCCACAGGCCAATAGGCTGATGTATAGATAAAAACATAGCCAATGATTATTACAAGCCAATAAGCAATGATGCTTGCTGAATCCAAAGATTTTCAATAAAGTCAGGAATCTAGGTATAAATAGTCAGCCTTTTGTAAGAATCAGGGAAGAATGTGTCTAACCTGAAAAGACTCTTTGCGTTCTCCCAGGGAAGCTCTGCTAACCTAAACAGCAGCAAGTATTCTCATTGATAGCACTACACAGCTAGCAAGTCCCACAGAGACCAGACACTGCTAAGACCACTCTCAGCTCAAGGCAAGCTGTCTTGTACAGCTGGAAGAGCCATACACCCTACCCATGAGGCAAGCCATCAGGTGTAGCTGGAAGTGGTAGGCAGAACCCAGAGTTTACGTTAAACTCCAATATTTAACATTGTAAATATTCACTTGTATATATATATACTGTATATATTTGTAGATATAATAAATATATTAATTGTAATACTTGTCTTAGTATTATTTCTGTATGCTGGGTCTGTAATCCAGACCAAAACATAACAGTAACATTATTAATAAAATTATAACCCCAAGAAGAATCTATCAGGATTACTTATAAGCTTGCCAAAATTTAAATAATATTCTACCTATTTGAAATATTTTACTATTTAAGAGAGAACCAAAACTTTAAGATTTGCCATGGCTAACTAAAATATAATTATACCAGGAACGCGTGACTATGTATGTGAACAAACATCTAGTTATTTGATCAGTAAGGGTTTCTGAATGATCTAAATTTGTGATTATTATTACAATTAACATGTTTTTGTTGTTGTTGTTGTTTTTTTTTTCGGTTTTTAAATCTATAATTCGTTCGTCTTTATAAAAAATTTTGAGACTTAAATTTAATGAAGGGAAACACAATTAGATATTTTACTTTCTCTGTCTGTAGCCCCCCCCCCCCCAGCATCGAATTACTGTAAACGAATGAACACATTGTGGACTTACATTTGCATAAATTCAATGCTTTAAAATAAATTAGTGAATAGTCAAGGACGTATAAAATCATAGGATTTCTTTTCTTCTCTAGTAAAAAAAGGACGGTTATCTTTGGCAAAATGAATCTATTTAAATTTTCTTTTTTTTTTTCTAGCTTTTTTTTGGAAGGGGAGGGAAGTATTCTAATATGTATTTAATCTCTTGATATGATAATATTAATGTTAATTTTGTTGGTAATAAAATTGATATTATTAGTAACAATGCTCATGTTCTATCTTTTCTTATTTGTGTGTGCTATCTTATTTCTATGGTATACACATAATTAGTTAAAGGCAGTTATATAAGTGCAGTTAGTGTTATAAATATCTGTGTTCTATATTCAGCTAGGAAATAAAGCAATACTATGAAGAAATTGTAATATTTATTTTTATATAAGAATTCAAACATAAGTTTGTAAAGATAGTTGTCCTATCAAGAAAAAGATGTTCATAATAAATAGATTTTATCCAGTGTACAAAAAAAAATTATTCCTATCAAATAACCAATCCTTCAGCCAATTAAAGGGGGGTTGTTTACATATAGTTATATCTGGAAAAGAGATCCATTACTATTACAAAAATGAATAATTATTCATTTACAAATAAATAGAACTTGGATTGATTATCATCATTACTTTAAAGATTTTTATTTAAAAATAATGAGAAAATCTATATTATTATTCATTTAAGTTAGTCATATAATATGTGTAGCTGCAGATTTATTATTATATTTTAGTCATTCTTTTTCTATTACTATATATATATATATTTTAACGGTCACTGAAAGAGCCTTCAACGTATCTGCCGTACGAGGGCGCCATCTAGGCATTTGAACCTAGAGAAATTTATATAGTAGGCAGATACGTAAGTTAAAATTCAAAAAAAATTTTTTTTAGATATTATTCTGACCATTTGCCCAAAGTCACTAGTTCATAGAGTAGCAGAGATTTAAACATTTTTATAAGCTTTAATAGATTTATTCTCAAAATATGTTAATTATTTAAAACAATAAAATAAAAGAAGCCACTGCCAGTAGTTAACACACAAATAGGTTTTTGTTAACGCACATTTAAAATTGATGAATAAATTTATTTTTAGATTTTAACATTAATAATTTTTTTAAATTTAAATTACTTTTTAAATAGACCGCACAGATGGATATTTAAATTACATTTTACATTGGCACATCGAGTATAGATAGGCTACATAGATTTTTCATTTAAAAACTTATCAAAACATTCATTCAATCTCAGACTAAAAGTTCGTAGCCAACCCAATGTCAGCTTCCAGATATATATTTGCACCCAATGTAATATGAAGATGCTAGCATAAAACCATGCCAACAGGAATGTGCATCTGACAGCGTGATATTATTTGAAGGAAATGATCCATGTCCAGAACAGGAAAGTGCATCTGCCTGACTAAAGAATCATGTATATAATTTTTTTAAAGAGTGCTACATGTGGGGGAGAGTGGTCTTTCTGCCATCTTATAAATCCCTGTCCATGTAGCTAGAAGGGGTCAATGGTGCAGGAAATACGTCTGCGACCATTTCAACGATATGACTGCCTCTTTGGGGTCATGCATTCAGTTGGGCACATTGCTCTGTATGCTAAACACGCTTCACATTACATTAATATAAACACCCATATATCCCTCCACAAGCATTGCCCTGACTATGAAACAAATGGCCTGAAATTAGAATCCCTTAAACTAAACATAAACGAATTTAAACATAGTTATTAATCTTTATCCATGCAGCTATCTAGACCCAACTTTAAATTTATTACATTTTAGTTAAAACATAATACACACAAAAAAATGAAATGGAAATGATTGCTTAAACATCTGCATAAAAAAAATATTAATAATTGAATTTGCATTCTTTAATTCAGATAAGAGTTCTTATTTTCAGCTATTAATTCATTGCAATTTTAGAAAAGTTCTTATTAGATAGACACAAGAGTTCATACTTTATGGATTGAGTAGATTTAGAAGTCCATCTTCATGATCATTTTCGTATATTTTGTCCATCTTTGAAACGAAACCGCTACTTGCCATTCATTTGGTCAGGAACTGTCATCCAGAGGCCTCAGCTGGTTGTCCAGAAAATTAAATTTATTGCAGACTTCCACATCATGAAAATCTGCAATATAGCTAGTTATAACAATATATTCATAGTCAGCTCTCAGATCCAAATTATAATAATCATTTGGCTTTTATATTTTTCTTATCCTCTTATCATTAGATCTTGGGATTCAATGAGCAAGGCATCACTAATCCTCCTGGGTTTCAGTTATGGTCCATGCTGTCATTTTCATGCTTACATTGGTCATTTAATTTCTTTGTATTTTTTTATCTGATTATTTAATTTATTTTAAATGCCTCAAGGGTTAGTTTGCTTTCGAACAATCATTTAATTAATAAAACAATCATTTCCATTTTCTAAGATTATAGAAATCAACATTATTTCTATTTTTAAAATATCAATCTTTATATTTTTACTTTTTTACAAAAAAAGATACTTTCAAATACTTTTTCTTAAAATAGTTTAAGTTTTCCAAATGCGCAACAATATATATATTAAACAACTTTTAATTCAGTTTTTAAGTTTTTTTCTTTTTAATAAATCAATTTTTATTTACGATCTTTTTATTTTCATTTTAAAATAATGTAATGGAATATTATATTCCGTTACAATATATATATATATTGAACCAACCTCCTCTCAACTACTCAAATTACCAATTAATTAAATACGGAAAACAACAACTATCGACAAAAAAAATATCAATTAATATTTTATTATACTTTGTCTTCCTAAACTTCCCCTCCAGAAAGTGGTTGGTTTTCAGGTAAAGTGTCAACTATCATCAGTAGTGAACTACCAATAACACCCAATGCTCAACTACCAAATATACACACCGACCAAATAAACACTTTATTTTATTTTTAAAAGAAAGAAAAATCCCTTAGGTGCCAGCTAATTACATTAGAATTAGCATGTCTATCTGATCAGCATAATGTGGTACCTGAAATTCCCGCTAGCTCAATTGGTTTCCAACCACGCACTAATAGACAAACAAAAGGTATCTTAAATGCCCCCTTCAAGCTACTACTACTTTTTTAAAAAAACTAAAATAATTTCCCGAACCATTCAAAATAATACTTCAATCCTTTAAAACCATAATAATAATATTATACTGACTGCCAAAACATTTATATCTTTAACTTAGTGAATCTTTTCTGAAATACTATTATCAATAGTTAGATTTTTTTCTCCTTTTATTAAGAAAATAAAAATTTATACTTACCCACACATATCAAAATAAACATAAATATTTTAAAAAAAATAATTTAAGTATTTTTTTTATTTAAAATAAATTAATCATTTTATTTTATAATGAAACACACACACTTTCTTTTTAAAGATTAAAATAAAGCATTTTAATACATTACTTTAGCAAATAAAGTATACATGTTATGTTATATTTTATTTCTCTTTTTTTTTTTTTTTAAATCAAATCACACATACATGCATGCAATTGTTTCAAAAATATTATTTAATAATAGAAGTAGATCTTACTTATTTTTTATTATTGCAAATATTATCTTTTGAAGTTTAAAGTTTTATTTTTATGATTAATTCATAAAGTTCAAAGTTCTTTTAATAAAGTCTATCTTTTATTTTAAGAAGAAATCGGGAATGTTAAGATATCAAAGTCAAATAATTACCTAGGATTTTTTTTAATACAATGGAAACATCATAATGGAAATATTTTTAACTCATTGACAACTGGTAAACGACTCCTTCATAGATCCAGTGACATAGTATGATTTTCGTGGCTGGTTTGGCATACACACACTCCACTGTTCGTTTAGTCTATTTAAACATGATCACTTTCCGAACTAATTGCAGATCTTAAATGCATAGAGCAACTTCGGTCGACTGCCCACCACATTGGTTTTAACAATGCAACATTTTTTTGGAGATATTACTTCAAGAAATAAGCACCACACACACTAGAGTAATAAAATGTTCAGCTATTTATACTGTTTTAAACAATGGAAAACTTTATTACCAGCAGTGTCTTTGGTCTCGTGAAATAAATCAGCTTTTGCTTCTATTTCTTATTAAAAATCACATACACACACACATATATATTTAATTATTTTATTATAAGATAAAACAAAATCTCTTTATTATTTTATTATAAATTCATTTAAAGAATATTAAATCATTTTTTTTATTACAAGACTTTTTTCCTCTTTTAAACAAAAAAAATATTATTTTAAAAAACGTTTGCAATTTATTTTATTTAATAATAAATTCCCCTTCCCCCTGCTCTTTAGTTTTTAAATTTTATTCTCTCAAGTTTAGATATTTTATATTTTAAAACATGGGACTCATAAAATTAATTAAATATCAATGTACTTCGGTATAATATATATATAATTCTCAAACCTTTTATTGTTATTTTTTGCTAGTCTCAGTTAACTAATATTTATAAATGAACTTGCATCAGTCAAAACGCATTTAATATTATCTTTGTAAAAGGCATTATTTATTTGATGTCCTGAATTTCTTCTGTAGTTTCTTTTCTTTCAATTTTGATTACTTGTATTACATACATATGTAACACGCTCACACATACTTATGGAATTAGCCTTACAAAATTTAATATATACCAAATATTAATGAATAATTATTAGCTGCCAGCTAACTTCATGTTATTTTTTAGTAGCACATTATTCTATATAAATAGAATATTTGCTGTTGTATAAATAGAATATTTGCTGTTGTAGGTGCTATAGCTAATATTTATATGTTTAATATTGTATATAATATTGTACCGGTCGAAAATGTATGTCCATCCAACAAGATTTAGAACCTAGGCAAAAGTACCCTGAATCCAATCATGCGTGAGATACACAGGTCAGGAGCAATCATGAATTCTAACCTATTTGCCCCTTCCCCAAATCTATAACATTATGAACAACACCTATGGTGATACCACATAAATTCATTACAACCCGGCCCACTGCTACATTTTACATGAGACTCAACTGGTGATGATGATGAGAGATTGAGTGAACCCCAAGATATTAAGTTACAAGTATACATAAATATAATATTAATAATAAGATTCGAACAATTGAATTAAGTTTAAAATATAAATATTTATTTTAACATAATTGATGGTGATTTTAGATATATATAATTGACTTGACACTTGTAAAACTGTTTTGATTATATACATGAAAGAATAGTATTAAGATTATATTGACAAATATTAAGTTAGTGCGGCGGTTACAAGAGGCGGATTTGTCGGAGTGGTTTGGTGGCCATTTTACATATAAAATACATTTATAAAGTATATTCGAGTTTCGCTAATTAAAAGATTTTAATACATAAGTTTATTGGTTTATTTAGATTCTTTTAATACATAAGTTTATTGTTTTTATTTCGATATTTTATTTATAATAATTACAATGCGGATACATTTTTGATCGGCAGTATAAAACATTATTTCTTTTATATTTTCAACATTTAACAATGGGATATAGCGTAAACTCAATATTTGCAGGAAAAGTTTATTTCAGTAAAGAGGGAGGGCAGCTTTGCGAGAAGTTGGGTTTAAACACCAACAAATAGAGAGAAAACAGGGTGTTTAATTATCGCATATTATTACGATTTACTTTGCTAAACAGGCTGGAAACTAACTGTAAGAGATGGCAGTGCTAGCATAATATCAATGAGAGAAAAGGGCACATTTGGCCAGGATAAGGTCATTCTCCAATTTTACATAACGACGGTACACACCAGCTTTCTGCTGAGATGGTACAGGAAGAAGAGGGTTGGTAGGAAGCTACTATAGGCCAGACCGCGGCAAACTATACATTGCTTCATCTACTCTAACCTGAATAATCTAGAAGTAAACGTAGACTTCTTTTATGACAAGGATACGAACAATGAAGCTTTGAATCCCTGGAGTGAGGTACAGGCGATTCAAAGCAGTATATAATATATATACTTGGAGGAGAGAATGATTAGCGAAATGATCATGATTCCCTGGAATGAGGTACAGGCGAATCAAATCAAAGCTGTATATGGCTTATAAATAATTAGATATATGCTAGCAATGCTATCATAATAATATAAAAGTAATAAATTTAACTATTAAAGAAAAGCCTTAAATGGTTTAACAAATACGTAATAACATGCGAGTATAATGACCTATGTAATATATAGTCATTGATTATGAGTTAACTAATATTAATGAAGCTTGCATTGCTCTCCACTTTCTGAATCAATATTTAAACATAAGAAGCAAAACTATAAGAGTGCAAATTATTAAACAAATTTAAGTCACCAGTCTTTGTGGCGATGATGATCAATAAGAAATTTATAACACTAACGGACACCAATAGCCATCCCGTATTGCAAAATATTTATACATTTCTTATTAATTTACTACAAAACATTTAGATAAAAATATTCATTTAAAATATAACCCAAACTTACGAAGTATTTGAAATAATTAATAAGAACTCATTTTAATTCCCCGCCCCTTCCCTGTTTAATAGAAATTCATAAGATTAAGTTTTTAGAGGCATTTATAAATAAAGGAAGAAAATATAAAAATATTATTAAACTTAAATCATAACCACACTAACTAATAAAAATAATAATAAGCGTGAGTTGGATTGCATTATCATTAGGCAGCAAAGAATTGATATAAACGGTTAACAAAGCTTTAAGAAAACATTAAATATAACGAAATTATTTTACAAATTAAATTATAGTTAAAAGTGGATAAGGTGGTTATACAGTCTTTTGGCTGGTTACCTCAGGATTCTTTGGAAGCACTGGTGAATCTGCTATGGCAGGCAGCATTCTTTGGGGCTACATTGCGGCAAAGCTTGGCTGAAGACGGCGGACGGCAACTTGGTTCTCCCAAATTTCAAATGGACTTGAAGTCCCCTAGCAACAACTGACCCAACTCTAACATAACAGATTTGTAGGTTTATTTATATCAGTTTTTGGCCCCTTAGAGAATATTTATTCTAAAATAGATTTCCCGCCTCTAATGGATCTCTATTTTAGGAGAATCTTTACTCTATTGTTAGTAAAGATTCAGTTTTAAGATAACTGTCTAAAATCAATTCAAATCAATTTTCTGCTTGGAAATGGATTTGAATAAAACAATGTTAATAGCTAACTAAAATGCGTTAGCTTTGTTTTAGCTTTTACTTTTTTAATTTTAATTTACAATTTCCTGGTTTAAAATCATAAGACAAACTCCCCACCCTTTTAATTATTTTAGACAGTTATCTTAAATTTATATTTTATTTTATGAAGAAGAAAATTATAACATATTACACTATAAAAATACAATTTTAGAATATACAAAATTACCTAATAATTTTAATTATGTATATACACTACTATAATATACGTTTTACATATAAAAAAAACATGATGGCATGTGGACGGTGTTAGAAGGTGAAACTCAACCTTGAATTAAGGTCGACTGTTTCATTCCTTCCCACTTACACTGACAAACAAAAAAAAATGAATTAAAAAAAAAACCTTTACTTCGAATCTATTCATGACTGAAGAACAATCAATTTACTTTCAAAACATTAATATATTTATCTATAAGAACAAAAAAAATGCTATATGATAGTGCCCTGTTCTTTCGCACTAAAGTTTCTTAACTTATTTTCCTCGTCTTCAACTATCTCCTGCCGTACTCTTCTCCATTGTTCCCCAGTTTATTTTATCTGCCTGCTATCCTGAACTGTCACCTATGTTATATATATAAAATACATACATTTCACTAATATATGATTATAACTATTTATAATAAGCAAAAATCTTAAAAAAATTTACCGTATGACTTGGATTTTATCTTGGGTGTTCGTCAGCATCTAGAATAGACTCGAAGTTGTGTTATTACATAATCATTATCTTGTTATATTTGGTTATTGCAATACAAAATTTGTTCATAATTAAAATCAATTCTCTGCTACCATCCACTCAATCCAGGTTCGAATTCATCTTCTGATTCTGTGTTTTAAACTGACACCTGTCGGCAAATTTATATGAGGGCGCCAGCCAACAAAGTCCCACAGAATGTACAAGTAAAAGCTGGGTTACTCAATTCTCATCTATAAGAAATACATATTTTGTAAGAATTGTCTTACTTTTTTAAAAAACTGTGCTGATAGTTACAACCTTTTATATATATGTATACCACATTTTATATACATATGACACTGATTACAATTGTATTATTGGATGCATACACTCAAGAGAAAACTTTACAGCAATTGGGTGTACAATTTGTGAAAAAAAAATTTTTTTACATATATATTATTCATTATTATTTGAACCAGAGAAGAAAAAACACTACACATATATATCAAATGCTCTATAGGGTATTGCAGGGTGTGGTAATTTCGAAATGCCCCACAGATGGGCTCTTTAGTTTTTACATTTTAGTCTCTCAAGTTTAGATATTTTATATTTTAAAACATGGGACTCATAAAATTAATTAAATATCAATGTACTTCGGTATAATATATATATAATTCTCAAACCTTTTGTTGTTATTTTTTGCTAGTCTCAGTTAACTAATATTTATAAATGAACTTGCGTCAGTCAAAACGCATTTAATATTATCTTTGTAAAAGACATTATTTATTTGATGTCCTGAATGTCTTCTGTAGTTTCTTTTCTTTCAATTTTGATTACTTGTATTACATACATATGTAACACGCTCACACGTACTTATGGAACTAGCCTTACAAAATTTAATATATACCAATATATTAATGAATAATTATTAGCTGCCAGCTAACTTCATGTCTATTTTTTAGTAGCACATTATTCTATATAAATAGAATATTTGCTGTTGTATAAATAGAATATTTGCTGTTGTAGGTGCTATAGCTAATATTTATATGTTTAATATTGTATATAATATTTCTTAAGGTTAATCTCGATTTTGTTTTATTTTTTATTTTAAAAGTACTCTTTATTGTTTGTTTGTTTTTGTTTTGACAGAACAATTAACGATGTTGCAATTTCTGCTTTTCTGTATCTTCCAAGTAAAAGAATTGAAGAAATGAGTCAACCAGTGGTTCGGCTTCCTGAAGAATGCTGGGATTTTGAGTTTACCAATTCTTATGAGACAAAAAAAAGTGCTTTGAAATATGAAGCCACTCCAAGAATTTTGGAGTTAGCTAAACCAAGCAAGTATTCAATTCCAGATTTTAGGCCAGTTACCTACCTTAATAAAAAGGCTTTGGATTATATCGCTTCGGAGCATATTTTAAAAATATCGCAGTGTAAAAAGTATGAGCCATTATTACTTAATAACTTAACTCAAGTATCTAAAAAGGCATTAAATTATAAACCTACCGAAAGAATATTGAAACTTTCACAACCAAGGCCGCAACCATTACCTGAACCTATAAACTGGTATCCTAATATAAAAAAAGCTATGAAATATGTCATATCAGAAAGAATTGAAAAATTGTCTAAACCACGTGAGTATGTAGACTTAAGAATACCTCTGACCGCTTATCAAGTGTCACCAAAAGCCTTGCGTTATAAAATAACCGAAAGAACCCTGAATTTAGCAAATCCAAGAGAAAATGTAATACCACAGTGGTATATTGACCAGGAAAACGAAGAGTATATGCTTATAGAAATGGAATTAAAAAAGGGGGAATCTCCTAAAAGACCAGTTGATATGGCAAGAATAATTAAGCTTTCAATTCCAAGACCAATTGCTTTGCCTAAATTTTATATGGCCCCTTATGTTTCACCAAAAGCTATAGGCTATATTCCAACAGAAAGAATTTTAAAACTTTCTAAACCAGTTATTCATCTAGGCCTAGAGCCATATATTCCCAGTATTTCTAAATCTACACTTGAGTCAGTTGCATCACCTAGAATTTTAAAAATGTCAGTTCCAATTATGCGTTCTTATTTACCTGATGTAATTATTCCATATATTCACACTGCAGCATTAAAGTATATAGCAAGTTCTCGAACTCTTCAAATTTCAAAACCAAAAAAATATTATTCCCCTCCTGAACCTAATTTTTGGTTCTTTAATAAAAAGAAAGTAATGAAATTTAAGCCTTCTAAACGACTGATTCAAATATCTCAACCAGTAAAAAGACCATTACCTGATTTTAAAAATCCAGTATTTATAAATCCTGCAGCTTTAAAGAGAAATGCTAAATATGCTTCACCAAAAGTCTTTCCACGTGTTCCTACTAAACCAATTGATATATTTGGTAGTGGTCTTATAGAAACTATGTTAGAAAAAATAGAAAAACGTAAATGCAAAGAACATATTCCTACAGTTAAAAAGAGTGCATTGAGATATGTAGCAACTAAAAGAACACAACAACTTGCTAAACCTAGAGCGTATAAAAAACCAAACCTTGGTTTTGACCAACTTTATGTATATGATGATGGAGTTCTTATAAGCTTAGATGCAAAAACTATAATCCCAGTACCAAAACTAAAAGAAAAAAGAAAGAGAATTTCTAAAGCTATAAAAGGTGAAGATATTACATTAGAGGATGGGGAAGAGGAATCTAAACTGAAAATAATAGAAAAAATTATTAAATCTATGGAAAGTTCAGATATTTCTTCCGTATCTTCAAGAACTATACAAAAACTATCAGCAAGAGTTCCTTATCTTGCTGACATTTTAAATGTATATAAAGACCATGAAATTTTGTCAGATATTTTATCTCAAACAAAATCGCATGAAAATGATATAGCAAGTGATCAAGAGTCAACTTTTTCTTCTATGGAAACTTTAATCAAACAATTCTCTAAAACTTCCAAAGATACGAAAAATTCATATGATATTTTTAGAAGTGATAGTAAGGTTTCATCCTTAGTGTCTCAGAAATTTTCTAGATTATCTTCTAAAATGTCATCATTTACAAAACCCACTGAAGAGTATTCTTATTCAGAAAAAGATGAATGGTCAGATATATCTAGCAATACCATATTAGAAATCAAAGAAAATGCTTTAAAACATCCTTCTGTATCTTTTAAGGAGTCAAATAAAGATTATAATGAGTCAGTTTCTTTTCAAAATGCTTCTCCGACATCTAGTTCCTCTCATGAAAGAAAAGTAGTAGCAGAAATTTCTCCTGAAAATGTGAAGCCTCTTCCAAATTTGGATAACTCTTCCGACAATCTTTTCCCAGACTCGTAAAATAATATTGCTATAAGAACATACATAATGTTCAGTGTAAGTAATTTATGCTTTAATATATATATATATATATATAATATTCTCACGATAAATGATGCATATAATATTCTCACGATAAATGATGCATTTACAACTAAATAGCTGTCGTTTCAGTACAATAACAAGTACTTACCTCAGAGCTTCTTTCTCAAATCATAAAAATCTGTGTGATGAGATTTAATTTTTTTTTCCTTTGTTATTTTTCTTTCATTCTCAAATTCTATGGGTTGTGAAGTTTTAAGAAATATTTTTATCCTCCAATAGCTTTTCCCAAATATTGTTAATTTTCTTCAATTAATTGTTAAAATATAATTTCAAAATTGTCTTCAATGAATTTGAGTTTGTTAAATTGGAATGGGGAATGACCATTCTTTATATGGATTAAAGATATGGGTTAATAAATAGTTAATGTATACAAATGAAGCCCCATACAATCATTAAACATGAAATACATAAACTACTTTGTCATAAAGAATTATGAATAGCGATCATCATCAAAATCATTTGTTAAATATTAAATCAAATTAGTTGTTTGTTGTTTGATTTTTCTATTTTTCTATTAATCACACTATACACATATCAATGCACACATCAGATATAGAATAATCATATCCTGAAATAGAGTACATATACATCCTCCCACCTCTGTGGCATAACAAGAATCAAGAGAAGTAAAGTATGGGAAGTTGTGCAAGTGTAAATTCTATCCCCCTCAATCATTAATCATCATGGGACCACTTTCCTAAAACTTAGATAAATCATCAAATAACTGACTTGCCTTATCATGAGTAATATCCTACCTGGAAGATCAAGTGGGTGACTATAGTTAAATACACCTCACAATGAGAATGGTTCATCCTGTTTCAATATAAATAGTAAATGTATACACACATGCATGCTCACATACACAATATAACAAATGCCTATCTGATAGTAGTACGAATTAGTTATCTCTCAAAATATATATTTTTATTATATTCAAATAGTTTTGATTCACTTAGCTAATCTTCAAAGAATATGTATCTATGATGTGCTCACCCCACCCCTCTTTCTTCTTATTATGAAATGATAGATGACCAGAATCAAGTGAAATGATTATATATATATATATATATATATATATATATATATATATATATATATATATAACCTCCCTGTCATAAGTCACATGTATAACTTTTTTAAATGAATGCAAAAAGATTATGTGTTTTAAAACTTTGTAAAAGGTTTATTTATTTATTTTACACCAAATCATAATATATTAACAAAAAATAATAATAATTTGTAAGAAATGAAATGAAAATAAAATTAATTATTTTCAAAATGTTAAGTGTCAATTTAAAAAAAACTATTGAATGAATGAATTCAGATCAATTCACATAATTCAATGGTTGCTATGGGAATTTTGATGGTTGCTAGACAAAGAAAATAAAATAGGTTATCATCTACCATAAATTATTTTAGATCAGTGTTTTTGTACTGCTCATAAATTAGAAGCTGAGAAAATAAATTGTATTTTTTATATATTCATATTTATTTGCTATGATGGGGTAAGCCAATTGGAGTACAAACTTCATCTTTCTAAAAATTAGATTTCTTCATGGAATTGTGATAATACCCTAATAATGAATAACATCTAATTATGTCCACAAATGTTGGATTTTATTTGTAGATATGGTGCTTGTCTTATAGCTAAAGATGCCATTGGATGGTGCCATTTTTACGCTAAAACTATAAAATATGAACATTCACGGGCCGTTGATTTTAATAATTTTTCTGTGCTTTTTTGTAATGCGAAAATAAAAACAAAACAAAATCGTCTTTTTTAAATATTATTTTTTATTAATGTATACAATTTAAATGATAATAATAAATGTAAAATAAAATTAACAAATTACAATTTGATTTGTGTTTTTTATATCGTATACTTTTTAAATTGTGTTACGGCTTTTTTTTATCAATTTTCTATCCGATATTTTTTTACTTGTGTTACGACTTTTTCTGTTGTTGTTTAACTAAAAAATAATAATCATAATAAAAGTAAAAGTTGTTATGGTTAGATTTAGAGTTAGTTTTAGGATTAGTTTTAGGGTTAGTTTAGGGTTAGGTTTAGGGTTAGTTTTAGGGTTAGGGTTAGGGTTAGTGTTCTGTTTGTTTGTAATGCTAAAATAAAAAAAATTCAAAATCGTAACTGTACTCGGATGAAACTCAAACTTTTTTAAACAACAACAAACACATACAAATGTCTTCTTTACTTATTAAACATGTTTATAATATTTGCTTTTTATTAAATTTACAAAAAAACCTGTATATTTGGACTTTTCTTACTGGTTATTTTTTTCGTACCACTCTTTTTTACTTCAAAAATATACAGATGGTAGAATCTTCTTTGTCTCATGGAATGTTACTAACAGTATGTTACTTGACACGTTACCTAATTGCAACTCAATAAAAACATAGATATTTAACATTTTACCAAATAAAAGTTTAATACAGTACGTTATAAAAAGTCTTATAATTATTGTTTTAAAAAATCTGAACATTTCAATAATTTAAAATATAAAAAAAAACCAATGAAAACAACATTTCAATACAATTCAAATACAAACTCTCTCATCAAGCCGTAATTATTTTATAAATTGTGTGAATTCAGAAAATGTATTTGCTGCTATGCGACATACATGCTGCACTGCGACGCGACATAGCGGCATGCATTCTGTAGCACAACAAAAAAGTTTTATTATAAAAAACACGGGTTCGAACATGTCGGGCATGGAAACAGTATTTTTATGTGTTTTGGCACAGAAAACCACGCCATAGAGCGGCATATTTAGCTAAAAGATGAGTACAGTGGATACCATAACAAAATCCAATAATTAGATTCCAAGAAATTTAAAAGTCAACTATGGATTATAGAAAGAAATCACGGAGGAAAATGAGTATGTATATATATTAGATATATCTATTTTCCTTTATTATAAAGCATGACTACCAAATAAAGAGATTTAAAAGTCAATTATGGATTACAATAAAAAATCACTGAGAAAGAAAGGTATATATATAACATATTAGATATGTGAGGTTTTCTTTATTATTAAGCATGAATATTAAAAAGAAACATTTTTTTCTGAAAAAGTCTTCAAATTGGATTACCGCCTTGCAAGCAATTAGTTGTTTGCAGACGGTTGTGGGTTCGCCTCCCGGCCGATGCTATGACATATGAAAAGAAAAAAAAACTATGATGACACATTCATTGTTGTCAGATTGACACTAATATCTAAAACGTGGTGAGCTCAATAAAAAACAAAATAAATTTGGTAAGATCTTTTAAATGATTTTTATTGAATAAATAATAATTTGAATTACAACAATCAAAAGAAATTTTACTTTAGAAAATATTCATTTTCTTTTTAAATGAAAATTAACATATTTATAATTTTTCTCTTGGTTATATATTTAATTTCCGATATGATATAAAACAATGAAACATTAATTTTAAAGTATTATAATAGTTATAATTTTATAGTTTAACTTTAAGACTAAGAAATCAATCAAATTTGGGGTAAATAAAAAATATAAACATGGTTGAATGCTTTGTCCAGTCGATTTTAAATAGCAAATTTCCGTCATGTATATATCATATTTAATTATATTGATTATATAAATATGTAAATATAAAAGATATTATATTGTTTATATTCTGTTATATCAAATAAATTTATTATTATAGTTAAATTTCTCATTAAACTTTTCATCTGACATATTTTAATATTTACAAAAGAATAATAATAATATAAATGTGTAATGAATATTAATTAATAATATGACTAGATCTGTATGAAGGCTTGTATTTAAACTAAGGTCAGTCTGATCATTATCCATGGTTATTATCAAATAAAATAAAATTTTGGTTATAATCACTTTACTTAGAACACGGTCACCTATTAGTTATTGATGAACAGATAACCATTTCCCCGTAGACTAAAATTCATAATAGTAACCAATATGTACAAACAATAGAAATAATTTGGAGATTACATATAATAATTAGAATAAAATATCCATCAGATTATTTCCAGGCAACCAAAAATTTTAAAACTGCTAGATAATTCTGAATTTTTACTAAGAAACAAAAGGCTAATTTACTTTTTTTTAGAGTAGAGGTCTATATCTAAAAACCTAGACAGTTATTTTGGGGGCTTGAAACTTAGAAGAACAACATCTTTTCTGAAGGCTTACAATAATTAATTATCTCTTCATGAATATATTTGATAAATTAAATATTTTCATAAGTAATTGAAATACGAACAATATAAATAACTTAGATAATTTATGTGATAATAAAACTAACGTGTATAGCAGGAAATTGGCAGGCAACCAATAAATTTTAAATTGCTAGCTCTAAGCTGAATGAGATATAATCTTCTGAAATGAAAGTGGATTCATATTTTGTTTTTTATTAAATATTTGAACTTGAATATTATCATGTGACCCAGTTTTCAACAATTTAAAATTTCTCATTGCCTACTGACAATCTCCTGGATAGTTTACTCTAATTATAATATGGATTATCCAAATTTTTTCTATTATTTACATTTCAATCAGCATAAAAATATTTAATTTACACTCATTGGGAGATGATTGATTACTATGAGATTTTATTTATCTTAAGTTTAAATTTACAAAAATCGCTGTATGGCTTTTCAATACTAATAAGATCTCGTACTCTGAAATAAAAGCAGATTCTTTTTTTTCTTTTCTAGTAAGAATTCAAAATCATGTGATCTAGCTAGCAGTTTAAAATTTTTGGTTGTTTTGTAACAGTCTACTGGATACTTTATTCTAAATATAATATGAATTTTTTAATTATTTCTATTGTTTACATTTCAATTATTCATAAAAATATCAAATTTCTTATATATATATTGTAACGGTCACAGGACGATCGAAAAGCTCCAACTTCCCTTTCACTTATATATGTAATGGGGAATTCTTATTATTCAAAATCGTCCACCTTCCGCTACCTCAAGCAGAGAGAAATACGGAAACAGACAAGCCGATTTCCATACTTGACCGAATCTGTATGCTATACGGGTATAACCTCCAGATTATTTTTCCCGATCAACTTTCTCCCGGCTGCTGTAAGATATTATAGTTACAGCGCTTGGCTAATTTATAAATTTTACAGGATAAAACCCTGCACCACCAATGTTTCATGTGTTAATTTCATAACTAAAAGCATGCAAAAAAACAATGAAATAATATTTCTACCCTCCTAGTATTAGACTATTTTGTGGAGTGGCGAAGAACGAGACAAGACAGATTTAAATAAATTAATATATTTTTAATACTAACAAATAATTGATAATAAAAGATATAAGAAACATTAACATAAAATTAAACATATTATATTCTATAGTGCTATAAGGAAATAAATACTTGAAATTCTTATAAATAAATACTTGAAATCATTATAAATGCTGTCACATTTATAACTCGTCAGCCTAGCTGTCTACAAAAGAATGTCATTACCATTCATGAAAGGCATTTGGCCATTGTCTATGGAATTTATGTGCACATTTGACGATATATAAAATAATATTTAAGTTACCTAGGGTTTAGTCTTTGAGTTCATTCCGACGTGTTGTCGACCGTCACGTGGATTATCCACTTCTTTAGGAGGGACGGTCGTAGATTATATTTGGCGGGATGTAGCTTCTTGGTTAATACGGCATGGAGGATGAGGCATCACAGGTCGGGCCACTACAGGAGTCCATAGGCAGGCGTTACTACCGTAGCTGTTACATTATTGCAGAACCATTGGTACAGAAGTCCGGATTGACCGCGATCATGATGGCCTTAGCCGGTCATACTATGTGAGATATCGACGGTAAAAGTCATGTTGGTTAGCTATATCGGCTGATTCTTGGAGCCGCAATTTTATTCACCTTGTTGACTCGAAGTCTCAAGCTCTAATCTCTCCTTTAACCTCCTTAGCTCTCCACCTAATTTTTCCTTTTTTCTTTTTTTAATTAAAACATTCCAATGGTCTTTGTCCTTTAGATTCTTTGTTTCCACTTGTTGTTGACACCTCCCATGCTATGCCTTCGGCCATATGTAACTTTATTTTATATGATTTTATAGCACTACGTACATTTTATTTATTTCCTTATTTTTTCTTTGATTACTTACACAAATTTTAACGCATGTTTTTCTTTATTTCTTATTTAAATTTTAATAATCATTTATTTTTTATCTAATTCTTGCTTTAACTCTACTCCATAAAACCCGCATTTCGTTTATCGTCAAATGTGTACTTTGAAGCCCAGATTCTTATCTTTTCGAACATATTAATTTTCTAGGTTTTTCTTTCCGCGCTATCGAAGTTTTTCTTTTTCCTTTTTTTTTTTAAACTTTACTTTTCCTAAATCATATTTTACTACATGTTTTATTTATGTTTCTTTACTGCTTTAACTTTCCTACCGTATGCTGGTAGTATTATAATTTAATATTTACTTTTATCAAAATTCGGACTTTGACTAGCAAAAGATAACGATCTTGTTAACTCTAGTTCCATCTCTTTCTCTTTGTTGTGCTAATTTTCAACATTTCTTGGTTTTGTTAATTTCCAAGCTCGTTTCCAACCTTAACATTTCTAATTTGTGGATGTTTTGTAGGTACATGTGTGGCCACAGTATGTGCGCTCATCACATTATACCGTTCCCCCCTTTAAAATTTTTTTCTGCATAAAAAAAATTTTTAACCTTATGCCTGGAAAGCTAAGTGCTCCCAACTATTGTTCGAACTCTTTTTTTTTTTTCATTATTGCTACTATGATGTAGCGATGAGGTTAATCTATAGAGAGGCGACCAAGTAAATTATATCCCTTTCTTTGCTGAACCAAGCAGTATAGCCAAACCAATTTAATCCTAACCTTACCATGCATGCGTTTAATTTCTGCCGCTACTCGTATCTACAGGTTCGAATCCACAGGATATCTCTGTGACCTGATTAAACCTGTTCATACATCGCATTTCTGCAATAAGGCACCTCTAAGTGCCAACTCCGGACACTATTATTGAGGTGGCTTGGGAGACTGGCATCTATCCATCCAGCTCATTCATGAGCCTAGTGTATTTCTGAAAGCTCTATATTCATACAAAAAGGGTTCTTTCCCCATAGATTGGTCTCTGGACCATTGAATCATGATATATGTGCTTAATATCTAACTGGAAATATTAATCCAGTGAGTCATTGTGATACTGGGATCTCTGTCCCTGTGTTCTCTGTGTGATAATACTTGATGCATCGCAGAACATACAAGCATGGCAAAGAAGAAGGCAAAACCAAGTACTGCTAATAAGATCAAGCTACAAATATCTAAGCCTACTTTCCCTCAACCTCAATCTACAACCCCATCCTGCCAATTAATTTATCCTTTATCATTTTATCCTAAAGTCCCTCATACTGTTTGGCCACTATTGGCTCGTCATTTCTTTATATCGTTAGTTTCTGTATGCCCATCCGTTCTCCATGATTCGAGGTCCATGTCCATTTCTGAAGGTGCCATCATCTAGTCCCCCTTTTTTTTTTTTTTTTTTTGGGACCGCTCTTACATTTTATCTGGTGGTTGTCTTCCTCTGTTGATATCACCTCTTCCTCCTCTGGGATGCGGATGTTGCTCTCGAGGTCCATGACTCACTGTCATGTCATATGGATGCTTGTATTCTGTCTCCTCTCTCTGTCATCCATTTCCTTGCCTCCTCAGGTTCCATTCCCTAGAATATCCTTGTTCTTCTTGCCAATGTCTTTCCCCAGGATCCCAGTCATTTCTTATTCTAGGTGCTTCTTTTACACGTGGTTCTGACGGCGATTCATCATTCTGTTGGTTGTTCCTAGTGGTGCCCAGTGCACTCAGCATCTCCGCCACCTGGTCCACCGTTTTCCTCTCTGTACTGATAAGAGTACGTTCAATGTCCTTCGGAAACCTGGACCTAATTATACGGAGTATTTGCATCTCCGATAACGGGTTTGCCGTTATTAGTCGTAATCTAGCCACCTGTCAACGGAAGAATGTTACGAATGATTCCTCCGGTCCCCATTTGTGCTGTTTTATTTGATGCAACATATGCTCCTGGAGCTCCTCACTCCAATAACTGCTCTTCAACATTCTCTGGTATGCTGCAAACGTAATGGGCTTCTGGAATAGCGAATTCCACCAGACTTGAGACCCGCCCTGCAGATGGCTGCAAGCGACTGCTATCTTGGCTTCTTCACTTACTCTACTGAATTGGAAGTACCATTCCAGGCTGCTCAAGTGTTCCATCAGGATTTCTCCAGGGTTACCATTGAAAACTTGTACCTTCAGGAAGTGGTGGAAGCCCACAGGATAGTCCATGTAATCTCCAGCTTCTCTGATTCTGTCTTCTCCATTAGTTCTTGGTTCTCGGCCCTCTATATTGGCCTTAATGCTGCTATTGGCTGTACTCTTTACCCATTCTTCCACTCTTGTGTTTAAACTGGCTATTACTTTTGCCACTTGACCTAAACTCTCCTGCATGCTCATCATCACTCTTTGACTTTTATCTCTAACTACATCCGTCTCTTCATCTAATGGTCTTATCTCCCTTTCTGGATGTCCTATATCCTTTTCCCAATCACAATCTCCTAATTCTCTAACTCTCTCCTCAACCGTTTCAGATTTCGCATATCCACATGGCCCTATACTTTTTTGTTCCTCCGGCCCCATCTCTGGGTGACATCCAGCCCATGTATCATTAGACTTTGATTGCTGGATGATCTCATTTTTTACTTCTTCCTTGAATGCAGCCATTCTTTTCTGGCTATCGATTTCGACCTTGATCATCCATTCTTCTATTCTTCTCTCCTGTCTGTTCATGTATTCTTCCACGAATTGCTGTTGAGCAATCCTCATTTGCCTTAGCATATCCATGATATCATTATTACTTATTTTACCCGGTGCTTTCCTCTCTTTATCTTCATTCCCTTCTCTCACTTCCTTTCCTTGAACGTCCATTTTATCTTGGGATCTCGTATGCATAAATATAATGTTCTTTAACCCTTAATCTATGTTTTTAATATTGTTTTACTAAACTCTTTTGGCTATATTTATATAACGATAATTTTTTTTCTATTGATTCTCTGCTTTCCTCTTACTTTGATGAACGATTTAATATTTGTGATTTATCAGTTAGCGTTTAGATCACTAGCCAATCCAAACATTTGTACTCCGGTTCCTCTTCTTGTCCGCCTGCCCTAGATTTGCCCAACTGCCCATCCACTTTGATGATTGTCCTCATTTTTCCCTACTCATCTACCTCTGACTCACTTTAATTAATTCAATGCTGCACATTTATATATTTTTTTTTTTAAATTTTAACTCACTACTATATCGATATATCTAAAGAAATTCATTTTGACTGTTTCCAGACGCATGAACTTATGACATATATATTTCTAATATTTCGTTATCAACTCCACTTATCTTACGGTCGTTTTAGAATAAAATCATACACATATATTTCTTCACTGGGATAATCTCCCTCATTACACATAAAACGTTTTTTGTAAATTATATTCCTTTCACTATCTTAAAATCATACGTATATCTTTTTTTTTTCAACTCGACTAATATTACATAGCGGTAATCATTTGACATTATGATTTCTTTGTTCGTTATAACTTGACTAATTATTATCTGAGATTATCCTTCACTATTCATTTCAATAACTTTCATAATACTAAAAAAATTTCCCCCTCGCTACTCTTTGTACACATTTGACGTGAAACGCTCATATGGAGTATTATAAAAAAACTTATCCCCTTCGCCTTCGCTTTTCACCACTTTAACTTGCAACGCTAAATTTATATGTTTGAAAACACATATATTAACCAATTTTTATTTTAGAAAATATTTATTATATTATATAATTATTCAACACGTGATTGTTAATTGGGAAGAAGTTTCAGATCCTGTACTGGCCCCCAAAATATGTAACGGTCATGGGACGATCGAAAAGCTCCAACTTCCCTTTCACTTATATATGTAATGGGGAATTCTTATTATCCAAAATCGTCCACCTTCCGCTACCTCAAGCAGAGAGAAATACAGAAACAGACGAGCCGATTTCCGTACTTGACCGAATCTGTACGCTATACGGGTATAATCTCCAGATTATTTTTCCCGATCAACTTTCTCCCGGCTGCTGTAAGATATTACAGTTACAGTGCTTGGCTAATTTATAAATTTTACAGGATAAAACCCTGCACTACCAACGTTTCACGTGTTAATTTCATAACTAAAAGCATGCAAAAAAACAATGAAATAATATTTCTACCCTCCTAGTATTAGACTATTTTGTGGAGTGGCGAAGAATGAGACAAGACAGATTTAAATAAATTAATATATTTTTAATACTAACAAATAATTGATAATAAAAGATATAAGAAACATTAACATAAAATTAAACATATTATATTCTATAGTGCTATAAGGAAATAAATACTTGAAATTCTTATAAATAAATACTTGAAATCATTATAAATGCTGTCACATTTATAACTCGTTAGCCTAGCTGTCTATCAAAAGAATGTCATTACCATTCATGAAAGGCATTTGGCCATTGTCTATGGAATTTATGTGCACATTTGACGATATATAAAATAATATTTAAGTTTACCTAGTATATAAAATAATATTTAAGTTACCTAGGGTTTAGTCTTTGAGTTCATTCCGACGTGTTGTCGACCGTCATGTGGATTATCCACTTCTTTAGGAGGGACAGTCATAGATTATATTTGGCGGGATGTAGCTTCTTGGTTAATACGGCATGGAGGACGAGGCATCACAGGTTGGGACACTACAGGAGTCCATAGGCAGGCGTTACTACCATAGCTGTTACATTATTGCAGAACCATTGGTACAGAAGTCCGGATTGACCGCAATCATGATGGCCTTAGCCGGTCATACTATGTGAGATATCGACGGTAAAAGTCATGTTGGTTAGCTATATCGGCTGATTCTTGGAGCCGTGATTTTTTTCACCTTGTCGACTCGAAGTCTCAAGCTCTAATCTCTCCTTTAATCTCCTTAGCTCTCCACCTAATTTTTCCTTTTTTCTTTTTTTAATTAAAACATTCCAATGGTCTTTGTCCTTTAGATTCTTTGTTTCCACTTGTTGTTGACACCTCCCATGCTATGCCTTTGGCCATATGTAACTTTATTTTATATGATTTTATAGCACTACTTACATTTTATTTATTTCCTTATTTTTTCTTTGATTACTTACACAAATTTTAACGCATGTTTTTCTTTATTTCTTATTTAAATTTTAATAATCATTTATTTTTTATCTAATTCTTGCTTTAACTCTACTCCATAAAACCCGCATTTCGTTTATCGTCAAATGTGTACTTTGAAGCCCAGATTCTTATCTTTTCGAACATATTAATTTTCTAGGTTTTTCTTTCCGCGCTATCGAAGTTTTTTCTTTTTCCCTTTATTTTTTTTTAAACTTTACTTTTCCTAAATCATATTTTACTACATGTTTTATTTATGTTTCTTTACTGCTTTAACTTTCCTACCGTATGTTGGTAGTATTATAATTTAATATTTACTTTTATCAAAATTCGGACTTTGACTAGCAAAAGATAACGATCTTGTTAACTCTAGTTCCCTCTCTTTCTCTTTGTTGTGCTAATTTTCAACATTTCTTGGTTTTGTTAATTTCCAAGCTCGTTTCCAACCCTAACATTTCTAATTTGTGGATGTTTTGTAGGTACATGTGTGACCACAGTATGTGCGCTCATCACAATATATATTGTAACCAACTGTTCCCCAACTGTCAGTCATCAGAAAATTTGTTGCTCACAAGAACTATTGCCTTCCGGTCTTATGTAAATCATATGTCTGATATAGAGCAATCTGGTTAAAATCTACAGCATTAGTATTAGCATTGTTTGACCTTGTAGTTGTGAGATCAAGGGTGTGCAGTATTCTTTTGTGGGTAGGACTCATAATCTTTGTGGCTGAGATGACAGCTGGTTTTATTCAGTATGCCTTGATCAGTGGTGATTGGATGTGTATTTGTGTTATTTTCATGATAGTTTGGGTAGATTTGGCTGGTGGTCTATTGAGCTTATTGATTGGCAATGCAGTATATGGCAAGGTGGCCTTGCTGACCACATAAATAACATTGCGTTTTTAAACTTCTTATGGAGAGACAGAGTGTGGCATCCTGATACACAATTTTCTTTGGAATGGTGTCTGAGTCAATTTGGCTGTGGAGTTTTAATTTGTACTCATAGCTATTGGTATAGAATGTTGTGGATGCATCTTTAAAATATATAGCTTCAAATGTTATAACCTTACCAGATAACTCCATTATTTTTGAAAATGTTGGTGCTTTGGCGATCTTAATCAATTGTTACTATACATAATTACTCAGAGTTCTGATGTCAGTTTAAAATTTTCTTTTTTTAAGTGGATTGAAAAATTCAAGTATGAGATACCTCGGATTGGGATACTCTGCAATGTGCAGAATGTTTTTCCACAACCCGTGTAGAGATAAAGCTTTATATAACAGACGTCTGGGAAAGGTATATAAAGATATGCTGGAATCTGTATTATTATTGAACAAGAGAGAAAAAATCTTTTAAAAGATGTAAATAAACCTGGTTAGATGTTATTATTAAAGCATTCATTGATGATTTTTAATTCATTCAATTCCAGTTCATGAGGAAGGGATCTTGATTTTCAAGCATTCTTAAATTTAATTCTCTGATGTCATTTTGATTAGTTTTTTTCTGAAGCATTGAGGGGGGTGTTTTATTGTTGAGTCCGGTTATTTTAATTCTGCAATTGGTGATTTGCAAATTGGCTTTAGTAACTGTGTATGTTTTGTTGCGATTTGAAGCTTTGGACACTGTGTAGATTAAGTTGGCAACAATCACTTGGTTGGCTGACTGAGAAATCGCCATGTTCTTTGGCTGAATCTGTGAAAAAATTATCTCTTTATTAAAAGTGTCTTAATAATTTGGGGGTGTTACAGAAAAGGTTTTAAGGTGGTTGAATTTTCCCCAAAGTATGTAGATTTTTTGTGATGTATGGGCTCAAACCTGGAAGATTGTAGAACTTTGGGCTGGTAATACTAAGGTTTTCTGTGGAAACTTTTGATAAAAAAATTATTAAACATTAAAATAAGTAAAAAATTTATTACAATAGATATATAATTAATTGATTAAATACTTTTAAAAAAATGTATGGAAATAACTTTTCATTTCAAGTTTCGGATAATATCATTTAGCTGTATTTATTGACGAAAGTCAGTTTTCTGGCTGAAATATTAAAAAGCTATATCAAGAAGTATTAGATTGTTTTTTTTATTTGATTATTCTGTACTTATGGTAATCAAATCATTAAATTATATATCACCACTGTTTTAGTTGTTACTAATAATCAACTACATCCTCTGTTAGTAAGTATAAGGTGTTTTTCAGTTATAAATACTTTTTTCACATCATTAATATGAATTTATTATATATTTAATATATTAAGATTTATTTTTTTAAAGTACAGGGTTTTTCATATCTGCACTTCAATATGTAATACATACGGGGTTGAACTCAGACTTTCACATGACCCTCAATTATCCATGCTAACTCATACTGCTGACACATGTGATCACACATGTTGAGAAGATAAATAATCACCAATATACTATGTCATGAAAACCAGCACTCGTCAGTTGGTCCAGATTATCGTCACATATATATACCATCAATGCTCTGTTTATATTAAGATAGCAAATCTTCATATTTTAATGGACAGGCTTCAATCCACTCCACCCCACAACTTTTTAGCTGTCCATTTCATTGAAAATCTGATGGAATACTCAAAACCCTCATTGGTCCCAAAGTTCTCATTCTACCCATGTTGACCATAAGTTATTCTGACCCCTCATGTAAATCTATTTACATATATGAGGGATAGGCAGACCTTAAAGCAATATATTTTATAAATTTTTTCTAAAGTACAGGCTTTTTCATACCTGCACTCTAATATGTAATATAGTGGGGGTTTGAACTCAGACTATCACATGCCCCTCAACTATACATGCTATCTCATTCTACTGACACACTTGATCACACATGTTAAAAAGATAAACACCAATATAGTATTTCATGCTAAACCAGCACTCGTCAGTTAGGTCCAGATTATTATCTCCATATATATATATATATATATATATATATGGATATATATATATATATATATATATATATATATATATATATAATCAATACTCAGCTTTATACTTTAATGGACAGGCTTCAATCCACTCCATCTATACAACTCTTCAGCTGTCCATCTCATTCAAAATCTGATGATGGAATGCTCAAAGCCCTCATTGGTGCCAATCTTCTTAACCTACCCATGTTGACCATAAGTCACTCTTACCACTTATGTACAGGACATAAATTGGATAAAACATACAATCTTTTACCAGATACATGACAAACATAAATTATATGTTACTTATGTTTATAAATGAAAATACCAAGGTTATTTATTATTGAAAAGTAAAAAACATATTTGATCATGATAGCCTATAAAATTATGTTAAATGTAAAAATCCAGATTACATTTGTTTCTTTATTACATTATAGTGCACTGCATTCATTTATGCAATTGTTTATGTTTTCCAAAATAAAGATGGACAATTGCACTTTCATAAATTCTGTTGATGAAATAATAATTTTATTTTATTTGATATTATATATTGCAGGTTTTATTTTAATTTGTACTTGTTTATTTGCATATGTACTTATATATATATATATATATATAAGTACATATGTACATATAATATATATATATATATATATATATTCATATATATATATATATTGAACCAACCTCCTCCGAACAACAAATAAAGAAAATACTACTAACTACTACTTAAAAAACTACCTTCAAAACTCTTAACCATCTAAAACTACAATTTAAAATTTACAACTTAAACTTATGGGAAACAACAAACACCAAGCATTGACAAATAAAATATTAACTAATATTTTATTATATTTTGTCCTCCTAAATTTTCCTTTCAGAAAATGGTTGGTTTTCAGGTAAAGTGTCAACTATCATCAATAGTGAACTATCAATAACATTCAACACTCGACTACCAAATATACAGCGATCAAATAAACACTTTATTTTTATTTTTTAAAGAAGAAAGAAAATCCCTTAGGCACCAGTTAATTACATTAGAACTAGCATGTCTATCTGATCAGTGTAATTCAGTACCTGAAAATCTCTTGCTAGCTCAACTGGTTCCAACCACCCACTAAATAGACAAAACAAAAGGTATATCTTAAACGCTGCCTCTTCTAAGCTACTTCTATATTTTTTTTAAAACTAAAATAATTTCCCCTGAACCATTCAAAAATAATACTTCAATCCTTTAAAACTAATAATAACAACATTATACTGACTATTAAACATTTATAGATTTAATTAGCAAATCTTTTCTGAAGTACTATTATTAATAATTAGATTTTTTCCCTCCTACTCTTATTAAGAAAATAAATATTTATACTTACCCGCATGTATCAAAAACAAACATAAATGTTTTAAGAAAAATAATTTGTGTTTTTTATATTATTTTAAAATAAATTAATCGTTTTATCTTATAATGAGACACACACACTTCTTTGTTTAAAAATTAAAATAAGCATTTTAATATATCACTTTAGCAAATAAATTATACATGTTACATCATATTTTATTTTATCCTTTTTTTTTAAGTTTAAAAAAAAACAAATCACACATAAGTGCATGCAATTGTTTCAAAAATATTATTTAATAGAAGCTGCTTTTACTTATTTTATCATTGCAAATATTAATTTTTTGAAGTTTATAGTTTATTCTTTTTTTAAGTTTAATTCAAAAAGTTCAAAGTTTTTTAATAAAGTCTATCTTTATTTTAAGAAAAGATCGGTAATATTAAGATATCAAAGTCAAATAATTACCTAGGTTTTTAAAATACGATAAAACAGCATAATGGAATTATTTCTTAACTCATCGACGACTGATAAAATGATTCCTTCGTAGATCCTGTAATATGATATTTTCATGGCTAGTTTGACGTTCCTGCACTCCGCTGTCTGTTTAGTCTATTTCAACATGATTACTTTCTGAAATAATCGCAGGTCTTAAATGCATAGAGAGCGGATTCGGCCAACTGCAAACATGTTGGTTTTTTAACAATGCAACATTTTTGGAAATATTACTTCAAAAATATTTTATTAAAATGAGAAAGTCAGACCAAGAATGAACAAAAGTTGAGCTATTTATACTGTTTTAAACAATGGAAAACATTATTTAGCAGCAATGTTCGTCTCGTGAAATAAAATCAGCTTCTGCATCTACTTTTATTAAAAATTACATACACACACGCACATATATTTATTTATTTATTATAAGATAAAACAAAATCTCTTTATTATTTTATTAAAAATTCATTTAAAGAATATTAAATCATTTATTTATTACAAGACTTTTTTTCTTCTTTTAAGCAAAAAAAATATTTTATTTTAAACAACTTATTACTCTAAATAGCTTATTATTTTAAACAGCGTTTACACTTTATTTTATTTAATACAAAATTCCCCTCCCCCCCTGCTCTTTAGTTTTACATTTTATTCTCTTAATATTAAATTTTTATATTTTTAAAACATGGGACTCATACAATTACTTTAATATCAATATACTTTGGTACATTATCACCGACCCTCCTCTGAAACTAAAATATCGTTCTGAGCATTTTAGTTTTCTCAGAATTTAAACCTATAAACAATCTAATTTTATTTACTTAACATTTGTTTAACTGTATACGTGTATTTTTATTTATTTATTATAATCCCCATCCCATTATACTTCTATTCTATAACCGATCAGGTGGCTCTTTTTTTCTATCCATTAAATTACTTTGCCCATCCCATTTCCTATATCGATCTAAAGGTTTCCAAGTGTAATCGACTTGTGTTAAAAAATCTGCCATCTCATCTAACAAACATCCATCCTTATTTAACATTAAATGCTGTATCTCTGGTGGCATGTTGTTCCACAATATCCTGATCATTTGTCCCTCTGACATAGGAAATGCTGTTAATGCTCTCAAAATCACACGTCTATACTCAGCAAACGTTTGCGGCCTATCACCCACAGTATACCACCAATTACATTCAGTCCCCTGTAAGTAACCACTCACTACCACAACTTTGTCTTCCTCTGTCAATCTTTTAAATGAAAACAAACAGCTTAAACTTTCTAAATTCCTTAACGGGTTCTCTCCCACTTCCACCTTAAACACTGAAACACTAAACTGCTTTTCCATAAACTTATCTATCCATAGGTCCTGCCTATCACCAAAACTAAAATCATCACACTTCTGTCCAATCTGTTTTACTTTCTGCTCTATCTTTTCCATCATATTAATACATATCTCTTTTAATTCAGCCCTTACATCCTCTTTACTCTCTATTTTCCCTTCAAAATTTCCCAATTCTTTGTGATTACCTCTTTCTATACTCTCTACTTTTAATTGATTTACCTTTCCCTCATTTAACTCATCCTTTAATTCTTCCATATTTCCTTTTAATTTTAAAACTTCAGTCCTTTCTTCATCCACATCTTTCCTTATTATTTCTACTGCTTCCTGACCTCCACCCATTCTTCCCATTAATTCCTGTCTCATTTCCCTTATCTCTGTCTTAAATTCACTAATTTCTTGTTTCATTATCTGCTGATTCCGATTTATATCTTCATGCATCTCTTTCATCATGTTTACTAATATTTGAAAAACATTTTCTTCAACTAACTGTGGATTCTTAAAAGATATTGGACTTACTTCCAACATTGCCCCTCGTTCACTACCACTTACTTCCATTATATTATTAATCATGTTTAAATTTTATCTAAATACAAAGAAAAATTCATTTCAATGCATGCACAGTCAACCCCCACCCTCTTAGTTCTATTCTATGCCTCATATTAATCTATCTTTCTCATTTGGAGTGCGTGTTATTTTTTTTATTTAAAAAAAAAACATGTTTCTACTTTCTAACGTCCACGAAAATTAACTTTTTATCATACACCAAAACTAGCCTGTTCGGGGAAAAAAATACAAGTACTATCAATACCTTTATTACACTTCTCTTCAGCAAATATCCCCTTTTAATATATAACAATGGTCAACTTTGACCCTCCATCTAAACAACTAACTACAATTCAAGTTGTTTATTCTATTTAAACAACTAATTTCAAACCACGTCAATTCGCCGAATGAATTTCCAACTATGTTTTATAGTAATCTTATCATTTGCTACGACTATTTTCAGACTCCTTTAAATATCTACATCAATGTACAATTGTCCTTTACATTGGTCCTACCTTAATGTGCAAATGACCATTCAACTATGGTCCTATCACTTAAACAACTAACTTTCAGACCATGTGACTGCACCTATTAAACGTCCAACTAACTACGTTAATGCGCCGTATGCCCCTCCTAAACTACAACTCCCATCGGTTCTTCCACTTGAAATGTCTAATTCTCGGCCCACATTGACACACTACATAAACCAGTTTCGTGCTACGTCAATGCACCAAAAGAAACAGTTTCATGCCATGTTGATGCGCCAAATTAACCAACCTCCTCTGAACAACCAATAAAAAAAATACTACTAACTACTACTTAAAAAACTACCTTCAAAACTCTTAACGTTCTAAAACTACAATTTAAAATTTACTACTTAAACTTATGGGAAACAACAAACACCAAGCATCGACAAATAAAATATTAACTAATATTTTATTATATTTTGTCCTTCTAAATTTCCCTTTCAGAAAATGGTTGGTTTGCAGATAAAGTGTCAACTATCATCAATAGTGAACTATCAATAACATTAAACACTCGACTACCAAATATACACCGATCAAATAAACACTTTATTTTTATTTTTTAAAGAAGAAAGAAAATTCCTTAGGTGCCAGCTAATTACATTAGAACTCACATGACTATCTGATCAGCATAATTCGGTACCTGAAAATCCCTTGCTAACTCAACCGATTCCAACCAACCACTAAATAGACAAAACAAAAGGTATACCTTAAATGCTGCCTCTTCTAAGCTACTTCTATATTTTTTTTAAAACTAAAATAATTTCCCCCAAACCATTCAAAAATAATACTTCAATCCTTTAAAACTAATAATAACAACATTATACTGACTACTAAACATTTATACATTTAATTAGCGAATCTTTTCTGAAGTACTATTATTAATGATTAGATTTTTTCCCTCCTACTCTTATTAAGAAAATAAATATTTATACTTACCCGCATGTATCAGAAATAAACATAAATGTTTTAAGAAAAATAATTTAAGTGTTTTTTATATTATTTTAAAATAAATTAATCGTTTTATCTTATAATGAGACACACACACTTCTTTGTTTAAAAATTAAAATAAGCATTTTAATATATTACTTTAGCAAATAAATTATACATGTTACATCATATTTTATTTTATCCTTTTTTTTTAAGTTTAAAAAAAAAACAAATCACACATAAGTGCATGCAATTGTTTCAAAAATATTATTTAATAGAAGCTGCTTTTATTTATTTTATTGCAAATATTAATTTTTTGAAGTTTATAGTTTATTCCTTTTTTAAGTTTAATTCAAAAAGTTCAAAGTTTTTTAATAAGGACTATCTTTATTTTAAGAAAAGATCAGTAATGTTAAGATATCAAAGTCAAATAATTATCTAGGTTTTTAAAATATGATAAAACAGCATAATGGAATTATTTCTTAACTCATCGACGACTGATAAAATGATTTTTTCGTAGATCCTGTGATATGATATTTTCATGGCTAGTTTGACATTCCTGCACTCCACTGTCTGTTTAGTCTATTTCAACATGATTACTTTCCGAACTAATCGCAGGTCTTAAATGCGTAGAGAGCGGATTCGGTCAACTGCAAACACGTTGGTTTTTTAACAATGCAACATTTTTGGAAATAATTTACTTCAAAAATATTTTATTAAAATGAGAAAGTCAGACCAACAATGAACAAAAGTTGAGCTATTTATACTGTTTTAAACAATGGAAAACTTTATTTAGCAGCAGTGTTCGTCTCGTGAAATAAAATCAGCTTCTGCATCTACTTTTATTAAAAATTACATAACACACGCACATATATTTATTTATTATAAGATAAAAGAAAATCTCTTTATTATTTTATTAAAAATTCATTTAAAGAATATTAAATCATTTATTTATTACAAGACTTTTTTCTTCTTTTAAACAAAAAAAAATCTTTTATTTTAAACAATTTATTATTTTAAACAGCTTATTATTTTAAACAGCATTTACAGTTTATTTTATTTAATACAAAATTCCCCCCCCCTGCTCTTTAGTTTTTACATTTTATTCTCTTAATATTTAATTTTTATATTTTTAAAACATGGGACTCATACAATTACTTTAATATCAATGTACTTTGGTACAATATACCCGCTACCCCAACATTGATGGTGCCAGATATACACGAATTCGACTAAGTAGTGGATGATTTGGATGAAATGTAGCAACCAACCTACAACAAGTCATATCCAAAATTCATGATTCAATGACACATTTGGGTGTGTCAAATGTTACTGAATCAAGAATGGCATCTAACAAATGGAATACATCTCACTACTGTCAGACCTATGCCTTCGAATAGGTTGCTAAAGATGTCACAATGAAATGCCCAGTTCCAAGTCACATTTACTTCAATATATTAACTTACAATTAACTAACAATATTTTATTTTAACTTAAACCAGTGCATATTCATTACATCTCCCTTTTTAGGCCCCATTACACCACGGAATTTGAACTCAGGGAGTTCTTTCAGTCAGGTCTCTTCAGGGATGGACCTATTCAATTATCAACCAAATACACCTATATATAAGCATAGATATAGAAAAATGCTGATGATGATCAATTATTTATAAGATCAATACATAATGATGATCATCATCATCAAACCTTTAATGGTGTAAATTCATAATATTATGATGATGATCAATATCTAATGGTATCAATGCACAGTGATGAGGGTGATGATCAAACATCTAGTAAACTAACTGCACAGTGATGATGGTGATGATCAAACAGAGGTCAGATTGGTTTAAACAACTTAATTTATTAACAACATATAAAATAAATATTTACAAACAAACAAAAAATAATAAAATAGATAAATATTCGGTTATCAAGAATAGTTTTTCTATCATCTTGATGGCTTCATACAACAGAAACAAAATAATTTAAAGTATATTATATACAAAATTATACTATATAATTCATTAAATATATATATATATATATATATATATATATATATATATATATATATATATATATATATATATATATATATATATATATATATATATATATATATATATATATATAAAAAAAGAAAAGCAAAATGGTAGTTCACTCATTGTAAAACTACCCCATTAATGTAATTATTAAAATATTGTTACGCTAGGGTAAATATATTTATAACTAGCTTTTATTAAAAAATATGTATATATAGCCCCATTCCCATTTATTTGTGTGTAAGTCATAGTAAAAATTAATGACAGATACAATAAAGACCATTTACTCAGTGGGTTAATTATGCATTCAGAAATAAAACAAACAAGTAAATGTTATTAAAACTTATTAGTAGATTTTCTAGTCTTATTGTTCTAAAGTTTGCTCTTAATGTTAAATATATAAAAAGCTTACTTGAAATGATGTCATTTTGATGGATCAATATTGAGAAGAATCTGAAAATTTACTTTTATTTAAAAATAATAATACATATCAATTGAAGAGGATTCCTTTTTTAATTTAAATCAACATAACATTTATCCATCCACTGGTTCTACTTTTAAATTGCAGGTGATCAAATTTGAAAAATGAATTTTAAACACACAATAAAAAAAATTACAATATATAAACTTTCAAATAAAAAATGACAAAGCAAAAAAAAATAATAATCATCACGTGAATTAAATATATAATTTATCTTGAGTAAAGCAAGCATTCAGTCCAAAAAATCTCAATATCCATGGCTAACATTCCTGTTCACCAACTCTGTTGTTGTTATTTATATATTTTATGCTCCTTGATTGAAACATTTGCATATGAAATATCTCTCCTGACTGTATATAAATCCATGGAAGATGGCTGCACACCAGCATTCTACAAGACAGACATTTTGATAGAAAATTTTATAATTTCATAATTGCATAATTTCATAATGACATAAAAGTTAGCTGGAAAGTCCCACAGCACTGGTTTCTACCCCAAATACATCATAATGTTTCCTTTATTATAAACTATTATTTATAACTTGGCTTAATTATATATAAAAATAGCTTTTAAAGACAACAGTTAATTTTTCAGTAGTTTCAGATTTCCTTTGCATTATTTCTATTATAACAAATTTTAGCTTGCAGAATAAATCAAGTCACTAGTTCATTTCTGCTAATTATAAATTAAAGTTTAACTTCTTGAAACTATTAATATTAAAACTTTAATATTTTTTTAAAGGACAAAAAGTTTTTTTTCTTTTTTTAAAAGAAAATAAAACTTTTTTTTTCTCAGTTCAATTCCAGATTTTTCAAGTCAAGCATGCTACTTTCTGTCCATTCAATTGTAGATTTTTCCAGTGAAGAGAAAATGCTCTCTTGTCATGTGCTTGCTAAAAAACCTATTGTTACAACTTAATTAAATAAAAATCAAATTATAAACATTATTATTATTTTTATTTAATTTTCATTATTCCAAACTCGATCATTTCACAATAATTTAGACCTCATTCCTATTTTAATCTTTGTCATGTCCATTTTATATGTCAATTAGTATTTTAATTAATGATATTAATTAATAAAAAAAACAAAAACAATTAATTTCTACCAATAGATGCACATATTAGTTTATATGCATATATATTTCATATGTATAGCAAATTTGTTTGCTTTCCCACAATAGATAAAAAGAAATAATCAATTTCTCAAACATATCTGTCTATATGTATGTTTACATATATATATATACTACTTTGATATAAGCAAGTATGTAGAATATTTTACTTGCCTACCACTTGGTCTGAATTCATAACATTGTAAAAGAAATTGGAACAGGTGTGTAGGCTAGTTGTAAGCCATCTCTTACAATATATATATAAAAGTCAAATTTGAATTTTTTTTAATAATTTCAGTTCATCTGATGGCAATTGAATGAATTTTTCAAATAATTGGTCTCTTATCACTATATTCCTAATAATTATATTTATTTAAACTGTAAAATATCCAATCTTATGGACACAAGTTGTTAAATCTATGATTTCTTTAATAGAAGTCTAACCAAGAAGCACATTCTCTATTATCTTCTCCCGAAGTCTAAACATTCTTTACAAAACTGAATCTTTTTATTGTAATAAATATTATATCATATAAAATGATAAAAAGATTTTTTTATTTTGTTTTAAAAATAAAATAAATTCTGTTTTTTACGTTAAGAAAATATGAAAAATATAAAAATGTATTTAAAATAGTAAAAATTATCAAATCCGTCATATTGTATCAAAAAATCTCCAATAAAATATTTAAAAACTTTTGAAGCTATTATTTGTTATTTCGTCTTTGCAATTATTATAATGTTTTTTTGTTGTTGTTTTTTTTTTATAAATCAATATACATAATACAGATATTTGCTTATACGAGCACTCATTTATGGATAAACATATATATATGTGTGTGTGACAGAGAAAGAAAAGAAAATAATGTGAAAACTATATATGTATACATAGAAATGTCATTTTAAATTTGAAGCCTGGAGGCTGAATTTATGTAAACTTTATATTGAAAAATCTTCAGTTTTTATATTTTTTGTCATTGTGATAAAATGTATAGTATCTATTTTAAATGTGCTATTACAGTTAAATCTGAAGGTTTATCCAAATAATATTGTCAAAATGAATTTATGTTTCTCTTATACCAGCTTTCTAATTTTCAGAAGTAGATATCTCTAGGTTTTAAGGATCATTCATGGATCCACTCTGGTAAAAAACATATTTTTTTATTATTTTTAGTTTTAATATTTTAATTTTCTTTGTTCTCTAGGTAATCTGATCTAAACTTTTTTTACATTTAAAAAATCATTTTTAAATAGTATTTGAACTTATATATGATTCAATTCTATTTGTATTTTATATTTCTAATTAAATTCTAAATTTACACTTTTTTTTAATTGTAAATTCTTTTATATATCACAAATTAAACTTTTTAATTAAACTGCAATATTTTTTGGCATTAATAGAAATGCCTCTCAGAAGGAACAAAAAAAGTCAATGGTATCGATTATCCAAAGCCTTAAATGCGTTTTCAGTGTAAAGAACTTTTTTCAGACGCTAAATTCTGCACTAAGTACCTATAGAAAATAACTTATTCTAATTTTTTTGTACATGCTCCATCTACATACTGTTGAATTTCTCATTATCTAATCTACACAGTTAATAAATCATGGTGTCTTTGATTTTCTATTTTTTATTAGCATGTTCATTGCAAATTATATTAATATTCTTGGATTCAAAGAATGACCATATATTTTTTTATACTCTAACAATACTTGTTTTTTTAAAATTGGTTAATAAATAACAATACAGACAGAAGTGATTTTAAATGCATAAAAAATTAAATGTGAAGATCTAGTTTTGCCAAATGTTTATTATAGAGAATCAAGGGCTAACATTAATACGAATGTAAAAGCTTGTGTATATATATAATAAAACTAAAAACAATAAATAGATATCTACGCTTTGACTCCAAGAATATTAAAATAGTTTATAGTAAAAAGAGAATAACAAACAAAAAATAAAAGAAATATGGAATTAGAGGGGATTTGAACTCAGACTTTTCAGCTTCTTTCAGTCATCCACTCCATTTTATACAACCAATACACCTGACCACATACATTTGAAAAATAAAAACTCCAATATATGTAGTTCATGGTGAACCAGCTCTCATCAGTTGGATTCTTAATATAAATTAAGCAATAAAAACAATCTTAAATAGCATGCATTTGAGTGTGATTTGGAACATGAATAAGCAAATTTAAATTTAAAACATATTATTTTCTATTCTACTTTTAAGAGTAAAACATTTATCCTTTGGAAATGGTGATTTACTCTTAAATGCTTTGTATAAGAAACATTTTTATTGATGCAAGGTTTTATACTTATGCATATGTATATATTGAGATTAAATAATCTTCTGGTAAACAATGTAGTGCGTATGTTTATATATATTTAAAGCTTAAAAGAAAAGGAAAAATGAACACAGACAAAATTTATGATATGTATTTATTTAAATTATATAACCACTTAGATATTTTTAAGTACCGTAAATTATTTAAGGCAAATGATTTTATTTGACTTTTCTGACTTTGACAAACGTAAAATATTTCAATATAACAATGAATGAAATTTTTTTTAGATGAAACTGCGTTTTTCCTTAGTAATTATACATTTAATCATATAATCTGTTTTGAATTAAAGAATTAAGAATTTTTTTATTAATTAATTTTAATAAATCCAAATTTAAAAATAGGATCATGTAATTAAATTATTAGCCTGTTTTTTTTTATTGATCAAGATGAAAAATAACTTGTTGTAATTCTTTTATTTGAATTCCACCGTATACTATAAATAGGGGCTTCAAATTAGAGATTGATTATTAGATTAGACAGAATGCAAATATAGAGGGTATAGAAAACTGTCTTTGAAGAAGAGTTGTCAGCTTTAGTTAATCGAGTTTGAAGAACTAGAAAAGTAGAAAACATGGTTTTTCTGAGATTCTTAATCAAGAAAGTTATGCCTATTTTTAACATAACAATAAGAAGCCAGCTTATTGTTCAATCAAACGCCTATGTTATATATATATTCAAGAAATCTATTTTATCAATATATGAAAGAAACTGATTGTTAAGTAAAGAAAATGTATTGAAAATGACATATTTTAAACGTTAATTTTGCAGTTAACAATAAATCCATTTCCACTTACTTCCCAAAACAAAAACTAATAAATTTTGACTGAGCTGATAAGACCAAATAACTTTTGAATAAAACTAAAGCAATTAATGAATGGAATTACATTACATTTGAAAAACTTTTTTCAAGAAAAATAAAGCAGTTACCAAACAATTAACTAACAGATGGAAATGTATTTTGAAAGATATATTAATGGATATAAAGAAAGAAAACAAAAGCGAAGAGTTTTAAAGAACTTTCAACCTGAACTTTTAAAAATAAATAATATTTTAATATTCTAAAAATATTTTGTTGACAATTTAAAAGCTAGCAGAAAATAACAGAATTTGTAGAGTAGAGTAATTAATATTAGTAAATGAAAGATTTTATTTTTATATTAGGGTATACATCTATGTGATTATTATATATATGTTTAATATTGAATTATCTATATTTAATTAAAATAGAATTATTTACTGACTGAGAAGTAATTAGAATATTTAGAATACCATATATGCATATATGTGTGTGCTTATATATATATATTGAGACAGATAGTGATCTATCTCAATCTATAATTTATTTTAAAAGTATAGTATTTGGCAATTGTGAATCAAGTTCAGATTGCATGAAGTTTTTTTTTCATATAGGTTTATATTATATAAGAACATATACAGTGGTAAAAGTCTATGTTTAAAACTAAAATAAGTCAATTTTACTTTAACTTTTAAAAAAAAGTAATTTATTTTAACTAAATTTATTTAAAAAATTTGTTTAAGAAACAAAGCTTAATTAAACACTAATCCATAAAATTTTGTTCAATTAGTTTATATTATTATTACGTAAAATTCGTAGAAAAATCAATTTCTTTTAAGCTTTGTTTCAAGTTTTGAAAATGTTTTTAAGTTTTAATTGAACATATTTTAACTTATAAATATATTTATTGACATAATAAAATTGTACAGATGAATAATAAATGCACTTTGTTAATGTTGGCTCATCCATTGCTGGCATTGGTCTGGTAGATGTATGCCAGAGCCATTCTCTGCACTAGCAGGTTGATAAATGAGTACATACACTCCATTTTGTTGGTATTGACCACCCCTTTTGAGGTTGGCCATCTGTAAATATGTGGGCTCACTTAATTAAAAAATTTTAAAACATGGGTAATTACTGGCTTTTTAATTAAAGAATTTTATAAACATGAATAATTAAAATAATTATTTGTTTGTTCAATTAATGAATTTTTGTAAATAAGTGTAATTAAAATAATTGCTGGCTTGTTAATTTAAAAAATTGTTTTCAAAACTAGTAATATTATATAAAAGTCAGTGGGAAAATACTCAGCATGGAGAATATGGAATCTACCAAGAGCTGAAAGAATCAATATTATGCCTTGCTGATCACCATGAATGAACTTCACTCCAGTATGATGCTATAACCATTATAATGTCAAACCCTGCTTGCTGAATTTGATCCATTACCATCCCAACTATTTTCACATTTACAATTAAACATGGATACTTCTCAACAGTAAACAAAAATTTTATACCCACTCTACATTTAAGATGTCATATCAACTCTACACAAACTCAATGGTGATGAAGATTTTAAAACTAATAAATGGAAAAGCTTTTCTAATAAATCACCAAAAAATACTTTTAGAGAATAATATCTGTTCAGCCATATTTTGAACATAAAAATAATTTGTTTATTTTATGAATTATTTAATAAACTTTAAAACTTTCATTAACATGACAGTTTTATTTATAATATAATTTAGATGATTTTATATATTTATGCGGTTAGCTTTTATATTAATTTACTTTTAATATGTATACTTCTAACACTTAATTTAATTATGTGTATTTGATATCATGATGTGCTTTGAATATTTTAAATATTCTTACTTTTACAGACATTATAATAGTTTGTATTTTTTAAGTAATTGAAATAAAAAAAAGTTAGTTTTGATCCTTAAAATGGTTTTTTTAATCTTTTCTCCTAAAGAATTTTACAATTATTTCCATAATATAGGAATCAAAATTTAGGTTTAAAATAATTAACATTTAGTTTTAAATTAATTTTTTTCCTAAATAAACAATTAAAAAAATAAAGTAAGATTTGAGTTGTTTTAAATAGTTAAAATTTAGTATTTCTCTGAAAATATTCAAATTCATTAATATAATTAAGATATATGTGTCTAATAAAACCAAGTTCATGTATCACATAAATAATTCAGGAAATTGATTTTATTGTGCTTAATTTCATAGGCAGTTTGCCCTGTTTACTTTGTTTGCTTCATGTGTGTCTAAAATAAAAAAGATTGGTAAATATACATGTGTGTATTTTACATAAGAATCCTTATATTTTTTCATCCACCACACTTCACTTTTATATATGTTTACTTGCCTCTCCGTGATATATTATTGCCACAAGTCACAAAATATTTGAGGTTAATTTTGATTTGATTCATCTAGAGATATTTCTCCCCTTGAATTATATTTTGCTTTGTATTCTGAATGAGAGCCTATTTATTATTGTTTTATTTCTAAATTGACATGGGGTCAAATGCTTAGTGTATAGGGTCTAAATTTTGTAATGGCCTGCGTGGTATGAACATTTATATCAAATTTAAGCTGCATTGTTATTGATTATATTTTAATGGAAAAATGAAATATATATGTGCAAACAGAGCACATATTTAACAGAATCAGGTAAATAATTAATTAATAGTCTTCAGAGATGATACAGCATTATTATGTTAAAAAATAGTGAATATTAGTATTTAGTGCTGGTAGATATCAAATGCAATGTGCTAATATACAAAAGAGGCAATTATTATTGAAGTGTATTTGTATTTGAAGTATATTATATTGAACTGTTAATAAATTTTGTTTCGTTTACTGTTAGACCCGTTTTAGCATTTATTTACTGTTATCTGCTCTGCCAATTAATATTTCCAAAGAATCTCAGCTCTTTGCAATCTAGCGGAAATTTTAAATGTCTATGAGTAATAGTGTAATTGTGTTCATGAAGATAATAACTTCCAGTATCGATATCGATTGAACTAACTTTAAAATCCATAAGCAAAATATTATTAGATAAATTTATTTTGCAAAACCAATAAATAGTTAATAATCAGGTCCATGAAATGAATATGTAATTCAAATTATGAATTTGGTGATAAATGAATTATCATGTAGATGACTAAATGGATGATGAAAACAGATAATAATTAAATAGTGAAAATGAATGAACTTAAGAGTGAAAAGAAGAGAAAGAAAATGTGTTAGGATGATGAATGATTAAGATGCTGATAAAACAGGAGCCAATGAAGAATGAATCAATTATGATAATGAATTAAGATAAAATGAGGATGAAAAAGTAAAAGAAAGAAAGATCCAGATGAAATATGAAAATAATGTTAATGATGAAGAATGAGATCCTGAACTATAAAACTAATATTATATTAAATAACAGTAAGATAAAATTAAGACAAAGTATGGATTCTGAGCTTGACTAAACCAAAATATTTAACCATGAAGTTAAAATAAACAATAAGTTTTAAAAACTAGAGAATAAATTTACATCTTAGAATTATACAAATTCACTTAAACGATAAAAAGAAACACGAGAGATCAAGGCAACGGATAATATATGACTTCAGATATAAAAGTTACCATAAATTCAAATTTACGACTGCTAACTAGTAATTTACTTTTCTTAGTCAGTGAGAGGGATTTTGGCACTACCCAAATATAGAAAATAAAAATAGCTCATAAAACAAAATAGAATGAATAAAGAATATTTGGCAATCCCAAATACTAACCATAATATGAATTTTAAGCTTCACGAAGTACAAATAAATTCTTAATAAAGCAAACACAATAATTTACAAACTATCTTTTATTAAACAACTATGGGTAGTATGATCAAAATCAATGAATGATGTATCTAATGATTCAGATAAACAGGTTATTCCAAAAGCTAAATGATTTCATCTTTAAAATATTATTTAAAATAATATGCACTGTAATGGAATAAGTATATGCCCTTACATTTCTTTCTAATAAAAGTGAAAAAATATGAAATCACCCTAAAGTAGAAATATATGTATAAAAAATGAAGAATTTAATTTTATTTAAATTAATATATATAATGTCCAGATGGCAAACTAATTATATAATTCTTTAAAGTTTAAAATCTGAAAACAAGATTGTTTTGATATAAAAAAAAATTTTTAAAAAGCTGTTAATTAGTTTATTCTTAGAATGGAAATGATTTTCTATATTGACTTAATAGCAAACAGGCCCTTGGGCATAAAATCAGCTAAGAGATAAATTAAAAAAATACTAGTGATAAAAATTTTGAGTTCCCGTTCTAAAGAAAGCTGACCAATAACAATGTAAATAAGCACATGGTCCACAGAGAAAAGTCAAGCCAGGTAAGATCGATCCTGGAATTTGCTGATAAGAATTCACAAAGATATAAAATGAAAACTTTGAAGCTGAGATTCAGATTGGATTGTTCTTGCTGATTGTATGTTATTTAAATATATTATAAGTGTATTGCAGATCTCCAAAATGTAGGGATCAGCAATAATTTATGTTTTTCGTATTTGCAGCAGCTGAGGCGGGCTCCAGAGAATGATGGTTCTCAGAAATGGGCCAATAATAGACTTGTCTCCACCTAGAACAACATGAAATGGAAAGAATTTTGTATTCTACCTTGCATCATGGGGTCACCAGGGTGGACTTCAATAAATCTACAGCATTGGAAAGTATGAACTTTTGCTTAAAATGAACTTTACTTTCATAAAACAAACTTTCCTAAGTAGTAATTTTAAATGTCACTTAATTTTTAAAAGAAATCTTCTATGTGACTAAAATTTAAATTATTTGTTATATTTTCTTTTAATATGTTTAATATCATTTCCATTCTCGTAATTTATTTTAAACTAATTATTTAAAATGGGTGTAAATGGCTGCATAGATTTGTAAGATTATGTTAGTTTAAGGTGTGTTAATTTTGAGCTAATTATTTCATAGTTAAACCCATGCTGGTGGATAGATGTATGGATGTTTTATATCAATGTAATTTGAGTAGGTGCATTGGATACTTGTTCCCTTGCACGACATTAACATACAGGGAAAAACACTACATTATTTATTACTATAAGTTTTATTAGTGTAAAAAAATGAAGCAATTAGAGAAGGGGGTAAATTCTAACTAAATAAAAGGTTAAAATTAAGTTCTTTCTTGTCATGAATTTTAAAAGAAAAAAAAGATGTGTATGTGTAAAAGTGAAATTCAGGTGAAATATAAAAGGAAAGCATACAATTTTAAATTCACTCAGAGATTGCTCAGCTGATAAACAGAAGGAGGAAATAATAGTTATAATTTGCAATAAATGAAAACAATGGAAAGTAATACAGAACAATATCTTATCCAAAAGCTAGATTAGTCTAAGCATGTATGCAGATTAAGAAAACAATGGAAATATAATTAATAAAATTTACAAATTAATTAGGAATGATAAAAGAGACAATGAGAGGGAATCATAGAAAAGAACTAAAGATCTATTCATCTTCATTTGGATTCTGATTTTGTTTTACATATTTGATTCATGAGTTAATTAATACCATACAGTGCTAGGCAGCCAATGGGTTATGAGACTAGTCTCTGATACTGGTCTGTCAGAACACCAGAAGTCCTCCAAAGTCATGCTGACATAATAATCTCAGTGACTAAACAGTCTATCTCAATAAGTGAAAGAAGTTAGCCAAGAGCAAAAGCCATTAGGAAGCCCAAAATCCAACCAGTTAGTGATCAATTTAACAGAGATGAAATGAGGAGCCTTATTCCCAGAGTATAAATGCAAAAACTCTATGTAAATATGAACTTCCTTATTCCCATTCATAAACTGATGTTGACTTTGTTGAATGTTAATTTTGAATGCCTTCTGTAATTTCCCATATAAGATGAACTTTAGTATTTGCATGTACATTTAATCTCTCATAATATATTTAGTTAAATAAATATCAAGCTTTTCTTGAATAATCAGTGTGCAGTTTCTAGCATGTGTGTATGTAAAGATATAATTAATTATATTATTTTTATTATCATGTATTTATAAAAGTATGCTAACAGTTTTACAATATTCTTTATGCTAAATATTTTACATCATTTTCTTTTATTATTTATTAAAAGTATTTTAAAATTAAGTGATTGTTTGCTAATTATATTTTCATCATTTGGTTTACCATCATTAGTTAATCTGTTATTAAGAGCAGGACTTAAGTGGTTTATTATAATTTACCTTCTTATAAATAAACAAAGAGCTAGCAGTGGGTTAAAATAAGTGCTAAATGTGTTTACCTATCATCCAGGCATGCTAATTATAGATTATGATTAGGTGGCACCTAAGGGTTTACCTTGAAATAAATAAAATGCTTTGAATGGTAGGAGAGTAGAAATTTAGCAGCCAAGAAGTTTTATAGCCTGGAAATGTGGCTGCAGGTTATACTTTTTATAATGGTCATTTGGTTATAGGTGCCTTTGGTGATCTTTTCCTTCTGTATTTCACTTCTCCACTTGTCAGGCTGGTGTGCTGCAATTTAAAAGTGTAGTAGTAGTGAATCCAGATTCAATAATAACAATTTATATTTTTATATTTAAATAATCAGAGCAATCTTTTTGCCACCCAGTTCAATTGGCTTTTCCAACAGGGGTGCAGAACCATCATGAGTTACTATAATTATGATGTAATTAAAGTAAAAAAAATTGTTTTAAAGGAAAGTTGGAAGAAAACATTAAATTGCATAATTGTAATTATGAAAGTGGTATACTGTATAGAGAAGGAACTAAAAGCAAACAAATTATAATAGGTCTAAATGAAAAGAAAGAACTTAAAGAGATGGATATTTGGCAGATTGGGGTATTGAGGACAAGGTAGAGACAGAAAGGAATAAGGGGGTTGGAGGCTGAGGGTAAAGAAGAAAAATCAAGCAGAGAGAATCAAAAGGAGCCACCCTATAAACAATAGTAAGGCTACAATAGTGGGATGAACTTGTAGATGATAAAAAAATTAACATTTGGACTATGGGAAAAGGAGATCAAATTGGTTAATAAAATGAAATATTTTTTGATAAAGTAATAAGAGAAGGAGGAAGTAAGATAGAGATTGTTTTGAAATTTGAGTACAAAGTAAATAATCTAATAATTTAAATGGAGGAATGGTTTGAAAGTTAATAAGTGGGAATAAAGGAATAAATAAAATAAAAGAATTTTTTTTGAATACGCACATGTTAACAAAAGCAAGTTAAATAATTGGTTTTAAATTATGTTCGTAAAAGTTCATATAAATATGAATAAAGAAATAAAATAAATGAAATGGAATATAAAAGTAAGTAAAACTCTGGAGAGTAGAATAAATAGTCATTAGTATAAGTGAGAAGAAGAGGATGAAGTGATAGAGTGAGGTTGAGGGAAGAGTAATAATTGTAGGCAGTCCGCTGTGTGAAAATAGCACTCATAACAGACTAAACAGAGGGAACAGTTTTCAGGGTGAGTATCTAGAAGAGAAATTCCTGGGCCCATCCAAAGTTTCTGGAAAAAAATAGTCTCCATTTCCTATTCTAAAATATGTGCAGAAGTCGCAAGTCAGTTTATAGTGTGAGGTTCCAGTAGAGAAATTTCTGGGCCCATCTACAATTCACTGGGTAAAATAGTTCCAATTCTTATTGAAAATGTATGCACTGGGAACAACCAGAATAAGCCACTAATCAGTTCTTTGGGGAAGAATCCCCACATCTCATAAGTATTGCAATAGAGTAAGTCAAACAGATTAGTTGAGGAATCCTGCCATTCACAGAAACTTTTTCCACTTTCTAGGATGCAGTCCCATTGGATCAAGTTGTGGGATCATCAAAATATTTGGTAGAAAAGAAAAAACACTAGCATAGAAAGTTTTATACAAATGTGTACTAAGTCAGGAAAATCCTGCATCTGCCTCAGTCAAAACCCCCATACACATCAGAAAGATCTGTGTTGCTTCTCATTGCCATCATGCAGGACATAAACTGTTGGAATCAACATTATACAGCCTGGATGGAAGAATTGTATAAGGAAGATCACCCTCAGCATCACAGATGTCGTAGCAGCTCCAAAAACATATTGGACAAAAAATAGAAATCTAAATAAAAGGTAATATTAATAATAGTCTCAAATGGAGGGTGGTATAGTGTACTACTAGTGAACATCATTACATGTTCATAATTTTTAAAAAATAAAAATTATTAAGAGAAAAAATCGATAAGTAGATTAAAGAGTTGTAAAACACAAATTTAAAGAAATAAAAACCTCACAGAATTATTTATTGAGAATGATTGAAGTAAATTTCATTAAAAGAATTATTAAAAGTAATAAATAGCAATCTAATTTAAAAAGAATGTAAAAAACAGAAGTTTATTTAGAAAATTTAAAGTCTTTTTTTTTATTAATGCAGATCGCCCAAGGGCAAAACACTACGTCATTTATTACTATAAGGTTTTTTTTTTCATATGTCATAGCATCGGCCGGGACGTGAACGCACAACCATCTGCAACCAACTACTTGCTTGCAAGGCAGTTACAATTACCTCTCCACTAACAACGCTTGACAACTATAAGTTTTACTAGTGTAAAAAAGAAGCAATTAGTGAGGGGGGGTTAAAATCTAATTACATAAAAGATTAAAATTAAAGTTCTTTTTTGTCATGAATTTTAAAATTAAAAAAAAGATGATGTGTTTGTGTAAAAGTGAAATTCAGTGGAAGTATAAAAGGAAAGCATATAAATTTAACTTCACTCAGAGATTGCTCAGCCAATAAATAGAAGAAGAAAATAATAATTATAATTTGCAGTGAAAACAATGAAAATATAATTAATAAAATTTACAAATTAATTAGGAGAGATAAAAGAACTAAAAATCTATTTATCTTCATTCACACTCTGATTTTCTGATTTTGTTTTACATATTTGATTCACAAGTTAATTAATACCATGCAGTCAATGGAGTATGAGCCCAGTCTTTGATCCCAGTTCATCAGAACACCAGAAGTCCTCCATTTAGAAGTCATGCCCACATAATAATCTGAGGCACTAAGGATGTCTATTTCAATAAGTGAAGAAAGTTAACCAAGAGTAAAAGGCATTAGGAGGCCCAAAATCCAACCAGTTCATAATCAATTTAACAGAAATAAAGTGAGGAGCCATATTCCTGGAGTATACGTGCAAAAATCCTAGGTAAATATGAACTTGCTTATTCCTATTCATAAACTGATGTTGACTTTGGTGAATATTAATAGCCACAGCAATTTTGAGTGCCTTCTGTAATTATCATATATGTGCATGTACATTTAATCTCTCATAATATATTTAGTTAAATACATATAAAGCTTTTCTAGAATAATCAGTATGCAGTTTCTAGTATGTGTGTGTATGTAAAGTTACAATTAGTTATATTATTCTTATTATCAAGTATTTATAAAAGTATGCTAACAGTTTTATAATATTTCTTATGCTAAATTTTTACATCATTTTCTTTTATTATTAATTAAAAATATTTTAAAATAAAGTGTTTGTTTGCTAATTATATTTTGATCGCTTTTCTTACCAGGTATACTACCACTAGTTGATCTGTAATTAAAAGTAGTACTTAAGTGGCTTATTATAATTTACCTTTTTTATAAATAAGAGAGCTAGCAAAGGGTTAAAACAAGTGCTAAATGTGTTTACTTATCGTCCAGGCATGCTAGTTATAGATTATGATTAGCTGACACCTGAGGGTTCACCTCGAAATAAATAAAATGTTTTGAATGGTAGGAGGGTTGAAATTTAGCAGTAGAGAAATTCTATAGCCTGAAAATGTGGCTGCAGGTTATATTTCTTATAACTGGGGTTTGGTTATAGAAGCTGTTGGTGATTTTCGCCTTCTATATTTGACTTCTCCGCTTATGGGGCCAATGTGCTGCAATTTAAAAGTGTAATTGGAGTGGATCAAGATTCAAGAATAATAATTTTATATTTTTATATTTAAATAATCAGAGTGATCTTTCTCCAACCTGGCTCAATATATAATGTTTTGAAATGAGTAATTTCTTTCCTATTCATAGTAAATTTTTAATAATTAAACTCTTCAAAATATTCATGTATTTTTTTATATTATTTATAGATCAAATTTAATTTGTCATTTAAAATATATCTCAATATGGGTAATATATTAACTATTAGAGTAATTTCAATGTTTCCAATGGTTTTTTTTTTAATAAACGTTCAAATATTTATTAATTGACTTCAACTAATTTAGATAAAGGAATTACAATAAAATTAAGCAAAATAATTTGTATTTAATCTTTCGAATTTTAAGAGATTAGCGTTAGAATCTTAATAGTTACAGTAATCCTCAATAAAGTTTTACATCTAGTAAATACATATCTGTGTAGTTTTAAAAAAATAAATAAAATGTAAATTGAAATAATTATTATTCAAGATTATTGTTATAAAATAATTTATTTGAATAGCTAAATCAATTATTTTTATTGTTTATAAAATTTATTCGGAAATATTAAATCACACGTTAGTAAGCAAACTATGTCTGAAATTGAAGTATTTCTGTGGAAAATTGTTGTAGTTTTTTTTATACATTTGAACTAAAAAATTTATACAATACGCTTTATACTATCCCCCCCCCCCATGTAAGGATATAAGTTTTCTATTTTTATAGTACACTGTAAATGTATGCATATCAATATAAATATAAAGTTGATTTATGCATAGTAATTATATTTGTTTAATCGATGTTTTTGAGTTTAGATTTTAAAGAAAAAATTTTAATTGTCAATAATTGACTATAAATTTCTTTCAATTTGCATAACTATACATGGTTTAAAATAAGTTGCCTGAATAAAAGAAATAAATGCTTTTTTATGATATTTCATTGTGTAATGTCTAACATTAGGCATGAATATATAGAAAATAATAATAATAATTATAATAATTCAATTCAATTCATTTATTTAAGTGCTAAACAACAGCATAAAGCCAATTACAGTTTGCACATACAATAAAAGTGAAAATAAAACATATAGCATAAAATGAAAATATAAGTGTATACATAATAAAGTAAAATTTAAAAGACAAAATCAAACATAGCATTTCAGTTTAATAAGATTACAAAATTTCTTATAATCAATGTATAATAATAATAATAATAATAATAATAATAATAATAATAATAATAATAATAATAATAATAATAATAATAATAATAATAATAATAATAATAATAATAATAATAATAATAATAATAATAATAATAATAATAACTACAGACTACCTATGTAACCACAGCAATCTAAGCTATGTAAAACCATTCTAACTAATCCACAGCATAAATAAACTTTTACATACATAAACCTACACTTATGGATTGCTGATGAAACCACGGCAATCCAAGCCAAGTAAAAACCCTTGTAACTAGTCCACAGCATGACAATTTTTTTTATCTCATGTAAATCAATAAATCAACTTTTATATATGTAAACCTATATCTATGGATTCCTCATGCAATCCAAGTTATGTAAAACCATGTAACTAATTCACAGCATGTAAAATTCCTGTAATCCTGTGTAAAATAATAAATCCATTTTTATATATGTAAACCTACAACTACTGATTGCCCATGTAAACACAGCAATCCAAGCTATGCAAACTCTTGTAACCCTTTAAGACAAATAAAGCTTATCGTTGAAAAATAATAATAATAATAATAATAATAATAATAATAATGATGATGATGATGATGATGATGATGATGATGAGTTTGTTTGGTTTTTTTTGTCACTGTTGTATAAAATAGATAAACCAATAAATGAGTCGTAGATAAAATGATAATAGTAATAATATTTGAAATGAACCGAAATATATTTAATGAAAATTAATTTAAAATAAAATATAAAAAGATTTAGAGTAGCAAATTATATTTCATTTATTTTATTAAAGAGAAAAAAATTTTGATTATATATATATAATATTGCTTTATTGCTAATTTTCTTTATAAAAATATTTTCATTTTGTTTATTAATAGATAGTTCGAAGTTGTAATTGAAGAATAAATATTAACCCCATAAATACAATAAGTTCGTTTTAATTGCAAACTGTAATTAAACACCGATAATCGAATGCAAACAAATAAAATCTTTATTTTGTTAACTAGGCAAATCATATAAGTTTTAGCTATTGATTTGAGTGAGTTTAATAATAGTATGAATATAAAGTGCATAATTCAAGATATAGTACAGAACAATTCATTTGAAGGTAAAAAAATAACTTAATAACCGATGTAAATATTTTATGTGAAGCATTTATTGACAGATTTCGGAAATAAAACCTATAACTCATAATAGGATATTTTAGACTGTATTATCGCATGTTGGCGTCCTATTGAAATTGTATACATTCTATGATAGATATAACAATCATATATTCATGCATTATACGTTTATATAAATTTAAGATATCACAAATATATGTTCATGCTTCTTATATAATATCCTTACATATCCTTAATCTTATTACCATAGTGTTACAATACAGTGAATCAGATTCAAGTATTGAGAGAAGTTATAGAAAGGATCGAAGAATATGAGTTTCCATTATGTTTTGGATTTGTAGATTATGAAAAGGCATTTGATTCTATAAGCATTTTCTTGGTGATCAAAGCATTTAATCATCAAGGTATAGACCCAGAATACTGTCATATTCTGAAAAATATTTACAAAAATGCAACAGTCACAATTAAATTACATAATGATATTTGGAAAATTAACATTGAGAAAAGTGTATAACATATCTCCAAAACTTTTTATAGCAGTTTTACAAGAAGTATTTTATGGATTAAAATGAAAAGCTAAATGATGTAGTTGTTTTTGCAGATAATACTTTAGAGCTTCTAGAAATATTTCAATCGCTATCAGATAAAAGTAAGAAAGTAGCATTAAATATAAATTTTAAAAAGACTAAAGTAATGTTCAATGAATTTTCTTAAAATAAGAAAGTAAAGATTAATAATGATGAGTTAGAAAAAATTAACAACTACAGATATCTTGCTCAGATTATTACTACAGATGGAAACATAATATATGAAATTAGTCATAGAATTAAACTTGATTGGAGTGTTTTTCATAGAAATAACTTAATATTAAAAGGAAATATATCTATGTGCTTGAAAAGAAAGAATTCTTATAGGTCTGAGACTTGTATAATTAACAGCAATACGAAGATATCAGACAGGTCACTCGATGAAATATGAAAATATACATATTAAGATTAACAAGAAAAGATCAAAAACTAAATACATGAATGAAAGAACAAACAGGTGTTGCTGACTTCATTGAAAGAATTAAAAGACTAAAGTGGGGTTGGACTGGATATATCTCTAAAAGAGATGATAATAAATGGTCAGTTGAAATCTTAAACTGGATTCCAAGAGACTGTAAAAGACCTAGAAAGAGATCACATGTGAGATGGATGGATAAAATAAGAAAGTGGGTTGGGATGATGTGGGGATGAGTGGCTAGAAATCAGAGAAGATGAATTGAACTTAATCTTGCAGTGAATTGATAATGATTGAAAATTATATATATATATAAAACAGATTTTTGTAAATTGATATTTGCAATGAGAAATTAATCTGGTATATTGTTACTGATTTTTTTTTCTCCCTTACTAAAATCTTGAGCTGACAGTCTCAATTCTTTTTATGGAGTAAAAAAGTGAAGAAAAAAACATTTCTATAACTCAAAGCACCTCTAAGCATTTATGTACTATTACTTTTTTTTTCATATGTCATAGCACTGGCCGGGACGCGAACCCACAACCGTCTGCAAACAACTTCTGGCTTAGCAAGGCGGCCGCGATGACCTCTCAGCTTGCTCTATTCTTGTTTTTTTTTAATTAACTTCTCTAAATTTATGCACTTCTTATCTCCAATGTTATTTATTGAAATAAGTATAACTTTAAACAACATTATATTAGAAGGAAATTTTCATAAATTTTTCCAAATATTATTTTGCTATAACTGATGCAAAATAAGTATTCTTGCCTCACCGATAAAGTAAAAATTTATATCTAAATTTTAACTCATTCTTAGTATCAATTATTGCTTTGAATTATTTTATAATTTTTATAAATCCAGTAATTTTGTAAATTACTACACTCATTTCAAATTGTTCTATCTCTAGTCTATTCTATTCTTTATTTGCTAAATCAATTTCAGGATAAACTTTAGTTCCATTATTATTTTCTATAACATTGTATTCAACCTTAGATTTTATATATCTATTTTTGATTTGACACCCTAGCATTAAATAATACCTTTAAAAATGTTTTTATTTATTATTTTTATTTGCTTCCATGCATTTTTTATGTTTTTACAATTAGCCAATTTTTCATAATTTTCCTTTTACATTTGCTTTTGTACTTCTTTTATTTAAATCTAATTTTTGATATTTTTTCCAGTTTATTTATAAATTCTTATTTCCATTCTATTGAATCTACTAAAAATTTTCATATTTTTTCCATCTCTTAAAAAAATTTTCATTTCTCAAAACAATTCCCTTATTTGGCCCATGTCACTCACACATTCCTAATCTTGACCTTTCATTCCAATTTCTTCAATTTTCTGCTCTCATTGTATCCTTAGTTCTTCCATATTTTAAATATTTTAATAATGTCTGTAATATAACAGAAAAAAATGAAACTTACTTCTTTTCAATTATTCCTTTCGCCAATAACTGCATATTTCTTTATATGAGTTTGACCTTCTCATTTTCGTTTTTCTAATACCGCTAACTTTTATATTCTATTTAAACCATATAATTTATTGCTTATCAGTTAAATTATTTTACATAGTTGAGGATTGGTTTAATCTGTTATTTTTAATGGTATCTATATAATCAAAAAGATATCAAGATAACATTTATCAAAAAAAAAAAAATGCCTAATAAAGTGATTTTATACAGACCAATAAATTAAGGTTTCAAAAGACAAGTTAAAAGTTAGTTTGAGATCTAGATTAAATTTTATGGAAACGATGATTTTAAAAAAGAAGAGTAGTAATTATTAGACGTTCAGAAATGTGGATTTGACAAAAGAAAAATTATTTTGAATGGATAAGGTTGGATTTGTAAAAATACTAACAGCAGCAAGCAGTTAAGAAAATAATATTTCAAAAAATTAAAAATGAAAAACGAAATTAAAGAGAAAAAATATATAAAGACAAATTTTTAAAAGTATACAAATAATTTAAAAAGAAAGAAGCAGTAAAAAGTTACTCGATTAAAAGCAAATATTCATAATAATAAATTGATAGAAGTGGAGAATTATTTCTGAGATAATAGATGGAGTTCTACAACTAGCTGCGATGATGAACTCATATTTAAATTTAAGACGGAAGTAGATTCTTTAATTTTTAAATGTAATATCCATACATTATTCTTTTCGTGATTTCTTTTCCGTTAGAGTTTTTTTTTTTTTTAAAAAAAGCAAAAAAAAAAAATAACAATGAATCTTAGAATCCTAAATAGCTTGTTAAGTTGCTTAGTAACTGGAAAAAATAAAACAAAAAAATCAAGATGTCTCGATAAGGGAAAATAAATTTTATCTTTACTTTCTTTTCCTCTTCCACCTTCTTTCCCAATGTAGTTCTTCTAAAAAAATAATTTAGTAATCTGCAGCTACAGTTAACTTTAAAGTAATTTTTTCTAGCAGCTATAGTCAAGGAATATTGAAAGTGACGATGAAAATTAATTGTTTATTGACAGGTAAAACATTGATTTAAAAGTAATAATGTTCGTCGCAGTATTTTTTCACATTTGTACATACATATACACATATCGAATTAAACATTCAAAACTTATAAGTAATATTCATTTATAATGATACATACAATGAGATATTTATAACACATACAATGGCATAATTTTTTTTTAAAAAATCAGATATATTAATCTTCAACTGAGGTTTAAAATTTATATCTGTGCTAGAGATAATCTCTAGTTTAATAAATGATTAGTTATAATTATTATTGTATTTATCTGAGGTGGATGATACCAAAGTTGTGAGTGGAGTGAGTTTAATTGACTTATTGATTTTGACAAATTCATTTATTTGAAATAAACATTTATGAATCCCATTATTATTTTATTCTTATGTAATAATTTAGATTATGCACAGACATTGTACATGATAGTATAAAGCTTAGAAGCTTTTAAACCATTAATATCTGATAATATTTAGAATTATATTAACATTAGTTGTTTTCGAATGGATCTCAATTCACTGTATAGATCCCTAATCATCGCACACATTATCACCTATCTATGATTAGATGATCCTGCAAAATGACGATAATACAATATTATAAACCAAGATAAATAACTTATGGACGGTTTAACTAATTGGCGGCAGTGATCAATATCAGGCCATGATATTAGTAAGAAATTACAATAATAAAATAATTGTAACATGTAGGAAATAACATCTATACTACAATAGTATATAAATAAGAACAAACACATGTGTGAAACATACGCAAACGGTAGGAATTAACTTTTACCACACGTACAGCGCATATGAATGGCCGGCAATTGCAAACATATCACAAAGACGTGTAAGCAGATAAAGCAGATAATCTATAGGAAATTTTTCATCTACCACACATCATCGCATTAAACAAATAATGAAAGTAAGAGGTCAGCAAACTGCAAATGGTTTTATAATCATCACTAATATGTTACATAAGAATGACTTTCATATGTAACTAGTATAACCTGAATTGATTGTTAACAGCAGTCCATTTCTGTCAATTACATTTCCTCAAAACAAAAGGGTAGTTGTTCAAACTTAAACCTATTTATATAAATAAATATGACTTTAATTTAGTCTGTTTATGCAGCACGAATGAATTCCATTCTTAATTTTTTAATTTGCAGATTTAATATATTGTTTATATTTGAATAAAGTGTAATTGACTAGTTTCATTAACCTACAAATCATTACTAGCATGGCCAAAGATTGCTAAATTATACTTTAACTAATTTTGTTAAACTTAAGACGCCGACTAAATTCTGGCGTTTATAAAGAAAACAACAGATTAATCTCTTCCCATCCATGCTCATAAATAGATTAAATAAATAATCATTTACTAACATATTTTTACTAGATAGGAGATAAATAATAATTAATTAAAGATTCGTTTAAAGTTCATATATTATTTCAGTATAAAAAGTTTAATTTCAATTTTATTGGTTTACTTTGGCAGAGTTTATTCTTTGAACAGCAGCTATGGTGGATGAAAGTTTAAATCACAATTCCAATTTAATTAGGATGCTCCCACACTATTCATTTTTGATTTGATGGCTGTTTTCTTCCTGTATCTTTGGACATTAGATTTTATGCATATAAGTTTAACAAGTAGTGGACCCATGTTTGGGTGATATGTTTGAGTGGTTTCTCCATTTATGATGGTTCTTACTTCTGGATTTGGGCAATGGGTTTTCAGATTACGCTCTGTGCTCTGCCACTTAACAGAGCAAACCATATGACAGTTTCTCTATTCCTGCATGACTTCAAACTACCTGAACAAATATATTTGTGAAGTTCTACATGAGAATAGCATAATAATTACAGCACATGGCAGGATAACAAAGCAACAGCTATAATGCAGAATAATGGAAGAATAATAGTCCCAAATAGCAGAATCACAAAATAACAGTAGACTAATCACATAATAACATAAGAAGAATCATCTGGAATCTAAATATAAGCACTATTTATAATCTCTAGAGTTATATTATCAGTAAACTTCGGATCCATCATCTTTTGGATTCTTTAATTGATTGGCTATAGATAACTCCAAAAATTCCAATGAGGTCCTCTTGCTTATTTGCCTAATACCTTATTTGCAGATGTTTTTATTTTGGACCTGAACTTACAAAATAAGAGCCTGCTTTTAGCTACATTACATCAGATATTTATATTCTTAAGAAGTTCATTGATAGATCTGTTTACAAGCATTTTAATTAGTTTTTAGAATGTCATTTTCACTTTTAATTGCTAACAACAAAAATATCTTTTGTGTTTAAGATACTTTTAAACTAAATTTATACTTCTACAACTTTTGAAAACTATTTTGTTTTAAATTAATGTAAAATATAACTTTATAATTACTCATGCCATCTTCATTTATCTGTGCATGTAATATATATATATATATATATATATATATATATGTATAAATGAAAAGGGCACAATATATATATATATATATATATATATATATATTGTGCCCTTTTCTATAGGTCAGTAATAGTTCATAACAGTCAATTACTAAAAATTTTAAATTTTAGAATATGTTCTTTTAATACATTAATTATAGTTTGTCGATTATATTTTTAAAGTACAATTTGAAGCTAAAGAGAATACGTAGTATATAAAATCATTTAAAAATAGTTATGTAAAGCTTTAAATATTGTTTCATATGGTTGTAAAAGCTGGCCATATTAAATAACACAGCTATAAATATTAAAAGTATATTTAATAAATTCGATTTTAATAGTTTAAAACTGATAAGTTAATAAATACAGTGTTTAAATTTATAATCATATTTAATAGTCAAAATTAATATAATATATTTTAAAAATAAACTTTATGATGGTGAGAATTGTATTTAATTCTATATTTTCTAAATTGTTCTTCCAAATTTTATAATTTTATTATATAATATAATATAATAAGTGTATCAATTTTATTAGTCTAGGCAGAGAAATAGATTGAAAATCGTCTGTCAAAGTTATTGATCATGTGACTTGTATATTACATACGTTCACACACATGCTTGTTTGAATTAATAATAAAGTTTAAAATATTTTGAAATTGCAATATAGAATTAGATAGAATTATTGCCTATCATAAAAGTAAATAATAATAAACATTAAGTTAACTATCGTATAACATGTTTAAATAATGTAATAAAGATGAATACAGGTAATAAAAAAAAAATTTAAATATTTTGTTTAAATAAAAATAGATAAAGGGAATAGGTTATTAAAATTATTTTAAAAGTTATTTTAAATGTTTAAATAGTTTTAATAAAATAATAATTGAAGTAAAAGTAATATTTTAAATAATATTTTAAGTTCATTATGTCATAATTTCTAATTTTGAAATTCAATTCTACTATAAACTAAAAATATTAAATTTGTTCTCAAGCTAAAGTAAGAATTAACCAATAGGAATAGGTATTCTTACAGACTATAAATATCATCGTAACGGGGTTATCGGGGGAGATTAATAATGTATTGAAACCGGAGAAAGATAAATTATAACTATCAAAAAGATAGTATATTTTAAAATTTTTATTTTAGTCAATTTTTTTTTTAGCATTTTCTTATCATTTTTTTTATTTGCAAAAAAAACTAATTGATAATTTTTAAAAGTATTTTTGCAAAAGAGGGTGTTAAAATATAATAATTTAGAAACTTCGTGGAGATGATTTTCTAATTTTTAAAAGTTACTTGCCAGTAGTATTTTATCTGAAATTTAACCTAGACTACGCAATAGAGATGGATATACTACGAAATAAAATGGATATAAATTGTAATGCTGAAAAAATATTTGAAATATTTGTTGATACAGCTTTATTAATATTTCACCAAAGAACTGTTCTGGTACATAAAAAAAACCACAGCTCGGACATTATATGGAGTTTTAAAAAAATGTATTGAAACGTATTATTTATAAGCTGATCCAAGATTTATTTTTTAAATAGTAATAAGACAATTATATTTCATGAATTATTTTATATAATATGATATTCAAAGGAGTAAAATGTTATATCCTTTCTGAAGGTAACATTTTTAAAAATATTTTCAAGAATTTAAGAAAGAACCCAGGAGAATATATTATAGAAGCGTTTTGATAGAATTATTTAAAAATGTATTTAGAAAAGATTTGTTCAAAAGTATTTGAAGTTTTTATTTTTAAAAGAGATTTATAAAAATATCAAACAAAAGTTTAAATGTATCAAGAAGGAAACATATATAAAAAAGTGAGCACATAGATGAATAAAAGATGGATTCATGGAAATACAAATAGTACTTAAAAGTGTATCGAATATTTTTTCAAAGTTAAATTAGATGGATTGATGCATCGGATACACAGAGAATATTGGTAGAGAAGATTAAGAAGCTTCACAGGATTAATTAATATTATGATTTAATAATTATCATCTTAAATACTAAAACCAAGGATTATTTTCTAAAAATTTTACTAAGTGGATTAATAATTATTTTTATTTTAAACTTTAACACGCTTGGAGGAGAACATTTTTAAAACTCTAGAGAAAATAATAAACATTTTGGACTTATCAGGAACTATCATCAAGAAAATATGTAATTATAGTTTTGATTCTTTTTATTTTGTTAACCTAGTTTAAATCTAAATTTTTATATAAGATTAGGAAGAACATAAAAACATTAATTTATTAATATTAAAATTTTATAATATAACAATCTAATAATTTAGCTAAAAATATTTTAATATAAAGTGTATGGGTGTGAATTTTTTATATCTGCAATGCTCAAGTGGATAAAGGAAGCCTACTGAACACGATGACTAGATAAAGGTTATTGGTAATAATAATAACTATTGATAATTTATAATGTATATTTTTTTTGTTTTCTTTAGATCATCCATAAATTGGAAGAATGAAGTGTAAAAGTTTTTTTTACTTATATGTACCGCATTTCATACAACATTTTAAAAAACATTATGAGATAGGATTGATTTGAAAATATGCATACGACAATTTTTTTTTATTAGTGATATAATCCAACATAACAAATAATTATGTGATTCTTTTAAAATTTTCATGTTATTGGATATTCAAATATTGTCTAAGTAGATTGTATATGATTAGACATATAGAATAATGAAGTAAGCAGACTTTTCTTGTGGAACAGCTAGATTGTTTAACTATTAATGAATTTTATTTATTGTTTTGTAAATGCAGATAGTTATTTATCGATGTAAGATGTGGAAAATCTTGAGAAATAATGTTGAGATAGTGGCTTGGAAGTACTTAGTGAACAGGAAACCAAGATGATGTTTTAAGAAATAGGATGTTATAAGGAATGGAAATAATATTTAGTCTTTATGTGAATATCAGCATAGTTAACAAAGCCCTATGACTGATACACATTTTATTTGGACAGTGTTTATATTTCTTTAAATATTTGATGTTCTAATAAAGCTGAAGAAATAGCTTTAACATCGTCCCTGTACTAGAGGATATTAGGCAGGTAAATGTCATACCTCTTCGCACTGTGCCATGATTTTGAGATATGTTAAGAGTAATACTCTAGCTTTCTTCCTTAATCCTATGCATCTGTTTTCGCTATCTTTATTTCATGTAACTGCATCATTCAGTAAGATATGTTTAAGAGAAATGATAAATAATTTAGAACTTAGGTTATGCTATCGTTTTGTATAAGATTGGTTTATTTGCTTAGAAGGAATAGGACGTTATAACTTAAAATTGAAGATCCAAAGTATCCTAAGGAAAGAAAAAAATCATAGAATATATTTTGAATTTTATTTCGGAAATGAAATATAAATTTTTTAAAATAAAGTATCTAAACAAAGATATTTTCTTTAAAGTGATAATAATTTTAAAATGCTTTAGTATTATTTTTTTTAAGAGAAAAATAAGTATTGCATATTTTAAAATACAATAGTACAAAGTAAATTATGTAAACAATATGCATAGTATATTTTTTGTTTATTGATTAACAGAAATACATTGATGATTACACTTATATCATACTAAAGTAAGGCTTAAGGAAGAATATATTATGATTAGTAAACATTGTGTGATAAATACTAAAATCTAGTACTGAATTTTGGATAATATTTTGTGTAACATCTTTGACTTTGCAAGATGAAATTTTTTTTTAATATTTTGAGAAATCCATACTCATTATAAAATTTTGTTTTCTATAGAATGTTTTCTAAGTATGAATTTTTAAAATAAGATAGTTTAATAATATTAAGGATAAAATGCTGTTGCTAATAAAGTAGATAAATATATTTGTAATAAGTTAACCATAATGAGAAACCAAATAGTAACATTTTTTTTTAATTTTGTCCTAAATCTAAATAAAGATATAATTGAAATATAAATTATTATTTTTTTTTATAACCCGGTAGATCAAACTGTAAAGTAAAAAAGTTAAGGATATCCACTGTAAATAGTGTAAATAAATTGTTTATTTATTTGTTGTTAGTAATAAACTTTGTTAAATTTTGTTATTTCAAAAATTTTGTGTCCGAGTTATTTATTTCTCCACATCGCTGCATGAAAACATGATATATGCATAATAATTGAAACAAATATATAATTTTGCACAAAAGATAAATAGAGAATTATTTTAAGAATTTTAAATATTTTATTGGTATTCATTATAATTAAATAATCATAATCTTACATTATTTTATTGGTCATAAATCAGTTATCACAATATTATATTAGATTATATGCTATCAGTTGCCACACATATTTTGTTTGTCAGATTATTAAAATGCTACCACGTATTTATTATATCATTACATGAAGATATAAGATCATATTATATTATTTCATTATTTTATTATGGTAATAAAATTATAGTAAAAAGAAAAGATATACAGAATTAGTTAAACAATGAAGAATATTATTACTGTTATTTATTATTATTAGTTTCAGTGTAGTAGATTATGACATAAAATCCCTTCTCATATTTTACTACCGTATTTTTAAATTAACTTATAATAAACTTTATGAACCTGAGATTATTTTATTGAGCTAGATTATTAAATAAAAGATTAAGATTTAATTATTAGTTTAATCTTAGTGAGTAGAAATTATTAAAATTGTAAGAATACTATGAGTTTGTTATTTGAAATAGTAATAAAGGGGGGATATGTTCTTATGCCATTGAGGTAGTATCCTGTGGGATATTGGCTCAATGTAATCTATCTTGTCACCTGTATTTTCACTTCAAGTCTCATGAAAATATTAAATATTTATTTAATTTATTTTTATAAACTGAACCTTATTCATATTTTAAATTTGAGCTACTGAAATATTTTAATTTTAATGCTGAATATTTTAGTTATTAATTATTAACTGAGATAGAACCCCTTTTATTTTATATCATATACTATTCTGAAGTGAGGATGCACGAGATACAGGTTAGAATATATATATATATAAACAGTGAGGAGTGCTTTTGTCATTTGGATTTATTTAACATTATTTCTGCATGAGATCAATGCTATTCTTTAAGAAAAATAAAAAGATAAAATAAAAATAGTAATAATTGGTTAGTAAAGTATGCTACTCATTCACCCAGACATGGTTTGTGTGAATGAATGATATATTTCCTAATGCAATATCATGTTTTTAAAAGAACATAAATAATTTAATTAAAATATTATTTCTTAGAGCAAATTAATATAATATCTAACAAATATCATAAACTGTAGTTAATTTTTAGATGGTTATAGAAAGAAGAAAAAACCATAAATGTCAATTAAATAATTTTAAGATGTCTTATTCTAAGGAACAGTAACTTCTGGTAAATTCATTTTTGAAGAAAATAACTTATGTGTAATTAAAATCACAGATAATTATTGTTGCTTTCAATGTATTTATTATTTTCATTATTAAACTATTTTATAATACATTTTAAATAATACTGAAAACTATATGATTGTAATAAGTTTTTCCTTTCTTTTGTTTATGTTATAATCAAATGATTATTGTTTTTCTTGTAAGAGGTCGCTAGAAGTAAAAGAATGACCAATTTCATACTCCAATCATTTTTATAATAGTCTGCTTGTCTTTCAAAAGTTTAACAGTGCAAAATTTTGTAAGATTATTATTTTATTTATTTTGAAAACAATAAATTGGCAAGAGAATTGAAATTTCATTAAAAATGAATGAGTAACAGCTCTGGTAAGACATTCTGCAATTTTATGCTATTCTCTACACTTTAAAAACTTTCTAAATTTAAAATTTATTGCTTCATGAAAGTTAAAGTTTTTCAACAAAGTTTAAAAAAAATGAAAGAATTAATTAAAAGGATTAATCAAATTCTTATTTTGTCTATATTAAGGAAAACAAATATTTTCCAAGTAAAAACTAATTATCTAATGAACTGTTCTTTGTTAATATTTTCCTGGTACTTAAGAAAAATAAGTAGAAAGAATATTAAAAAAAAAAAAAACTATAAACATTTTTAGGCTTCTTTTAAGTAGATATCATCTGCGTTTCTAAATAATGCCATTTTATACATTGAAATATGTTTTTGTTCACTAAGAATTGTCTAGAAAGATTAATAATCATAATAATAATGAGCTATATACCTGCATATTTTAGTAACATCACAACCAACCCACCCCAACTCCCAGCGTTTGCTCTCACCACCAATGCAACCCCTGCATATTTTTTTAAGGATAAAAAAAACTTTCTTGAAGTCAAAATTAAATATGTGCATTATTTAAGGGAAAAAATTACTATGGGAAAATAAAATTCTAAGATTATGAACGATAAATTAATATCTTTAATGACTTAAGAATAAAAGTAAAATATATAATATGCTATATGCAAAGTGGAATTCTTACAACTTCATGCATTCTATAAGTCAATCACAGTTATTATCATTCTAATCTACAGAAAAAAGTGCATATTTTTCTCAATACATAAGCTAGCTAATTATACGTGTAGTCAATAAATAATGTGTGTGTTTATCGTCTATGTTAGAAAATTCATTTTCTTTTCTTGGATCCAAACTTTATTAGTATAATTCAAGTGAGAATTAATCTTCGGTTTTACTATAATTTTCTTTACACGATTATTATTAGAATTGCTAAATAAAAGAAAACTTTTCATTAAAGGGGGGGGGGAAATGTGTTTATTACTTTCAGTGCTTTGTAAAATTTGACGGGATGAAAACTCTTCACCTGGACAACAGCTCACAGAAAAATAGTTCTGCTAATGAGATAATATGCATTTGTTTATTTAATGTTTTTTTAAGGAAAAACTAATTTGTAAAATTATATTTTATTTTTTTATATCTATATAGGTTAAGGCAGTCCCCAACCCTATTACCTTCCCTACCATTTTAATTCCCCTCTATCCGACCGATAAAATTATTTATCTGATACAAATAAATTTAATTTTTAAAATTTCTTATAAATTATTGTATTATATTGTAATCAAATTGTAGGGCATACTATACTTTTACACCATAAAAATATAAACGTTAATTATATGTTGAAATTTTATTTTTGAAATAAATATTTTTTTGTACATTACGTGTATTATTAACAATATCCAACTATAAATGATGCCCACCATCTGGTTGAAAAAAATGCCCCCGGT